>JACEGR010010380.1:0-19400 GCA_014170235.1 Listronotus bonariensis
TTTTTTTATTCTTTGGACAATCCACGAAGGCTGAAAGTCTAGATCCTAACGTTACCATTGTGGGTGTCTTAAGCAGGGTAAGAGAAAGTTTGTTAACACTGGGACTTGAAAGACGTGCTGATTTGGGGGAAGGAAAGACCTCCGCTGGCAGTAGGTTCCACAGTCTAAAAACTCTAGGGATAAAAGAACGAACTGAAATGGAAGTTCGGGGCCTGTCCAATTGGCTATAGGGATGCATACGCGCGGAACCACGAGTTTCTCTGTTGGGAGCTGCAGAGGAGGAACTATACTGGATACTCCGTCGGGCAGAAGCCGTAAAAGTATCTATAGAAGAGCGATAGATCTCCCACAGCTCGACGATGGGCAAGAGAAGGAAGTCTTTGAGTAAGTAAAGGATCATTAATAAGACGAACAGCCCTTATTTGAATGGCATCAAGAATGCTGGTTTTTCAGAAAATAATAAACTCTGCTAAATTGCATTTCTGAGAACACTTACCATAATAATGTATATTTTTTACCCCATTAGAAAGTAGGGATTTCAGAAAATTTAAAAAACAAATTTTTAAGAATGACCGTATTTTGGCTCGTGATTTTTAATTAAAAATAACTTTTTAAATATTAAGTCAAATTAGTGTGAAAAAATTACCATTTTAAATCTAAAATAGTCGCAGTGCATTTATCACATACAAAGGTAAGCTTTTACCAAATTTTATGAAAAAAATGCAGAAGAAAAAATAAAATGGCCAAACACTTGGTTACTTAAATTTTTTAAAACATTTTTAGGGTAATGTGAAGAAAGTGTATTACAAAATTTTCCAAATCTTTTTATTACCTAAAGCTTTTGCCATTTATTTTTTTATAGAACTTATATTTTTGCCGAAAATTAATAAATACCGCTTTTACCTTTAAAAAACCCCTCTGTCCCCTTTCCGACCTCAGATCCCCAGTATTTTTTTTTCATTTTTGTTATATTTTCTTCTTTTTACGATGGGTTTTATCATAATTTTTTTGTGTCAAAAATAATTAACTCGGGTCTAATACACATTTTTTATTTTATAATTAATGACCAAAATAATAAGATCGATATTTTATTCTGGGGAAGTCGCCATTGTATCACAAATTAATATTTTGTTTTTTTTTTCACTTGTCTTAAGATATCATGCACGCTAGGGATCAGCTATAGCTTATAAATGGTTCTTTTTTAAAAATAAAAAAAATAAGCAGACTTTTTACTTTAATAAATTAAACGGTCTTTCAAAAATAATTCCTAAAAATTTGTTGTGCTTTCAAACTGTATTTTACCCCTATTATTTTTTTGTATTTTAAAGTTTTTACAATCAATATTAAACAGAATCTAGCACTAACAGAACAAGGGCTAAAAATCCAAATAAAGTAGGTACTTTTTTTTTAAATTAGTTTAAATATAAACGTAGATGTTTAAAAATAAAACAGTTTCTGACATTGTAATAGTCCAATGAAAATAAACATATTTGCCAAAAAGAAAAATGCTTTATTTGCACAAAACTCCCTAGTTAACGCCCAATTAAAAATAAGACCTCGCAACTTATAAGACCAACAGTATAAATAACAAAGTTTGGACGTGTTTGTTTCATTAACGGCCATTTTAAAGCATAACTCACTATTATGTAAGTTTGAGAAGGTCTAAAGGGACTGTCGGCCAACAAATTTCGACTACTATCTAGATGCGAAGTGTTGATTCAGGACACATCCCGAAATGAACAAGAATGTCGCATAAATCAACAGCAAAAAGACGGTCTAGGAGAGCCACAGTATAAATCAACTAAGGTAGACGTCATAAAGAGAGTCGTGCATCTACAGCCAATGATTAAGAGTTGAATTTACAATTGTAATATACGAGGTTCGACTAATTAAGATCTGGCCTCACATAACCGTACCACGGCGCCGCACCCAGCTCGGATTCGCGATGGTAATTCAAAGACATTCAAACGCATTTTTGACAAGCTAAGCCTTTGGTTTTATGTATGCATATCTCTTTGTTTAAACAAAACAGATTTTCCTACTTATCTTTGTTCATTTTTATCCAAACTTTGAGTGTAGTATAGTTAAAGGTCTGGCCACACCTAACCGCATCGATGCCTCACAAGACGTGCACCGTAGCACGACCGTGTCTCGTTGCGCTATGTTTAAATTCTTAATTTTGAAGATGATTCTACGTCGCATCGTATGGTCTAAAACATGCCCAGCCATGGAAATGGAATACCCTGAATATTATATCACCACCAAAAAAATCTTTTAAAATGCTTTAAAAAATACTACATTTGATGTGTCTATCTCAATTAGTTTCGGAAATATGACCATCCAAATCTGAAAAATAATTTTAAATTATTTTTAGAAGCGTAATAGAGATACATCTTCCCAACTTTTTTATTTTTTAACGTATAAAATAAATAAAAAAACACTGTTTTGTTGGGTAGATTCTGTAGGATCCATATCTTTCATCAGAATTCTTTTTATCTTTTAGGATATATAGTGTAGGACAAAACATAATAAATTTTAAAATGGAAAACCTAGTGGTGATGGTAAATTATAAAAAAATCTTGTATCTGTCCTTACACTCAGAAGTAGCAAAAAGTAGGAAGTAAGTACAAAAACTGATAAAGAAAAAGGTAAAAAAATCTTTGACAAAAGTAGCGAGGCTTCGCGAGACTGCATCGGAAATACAACAATAGTTCTTATTATTTAAACTCTTTTACTTTTTTAGTAAACAAGGCTAATAATAAACTAAGTACATTAAATGTTGTATATTTATGTTTACTTAAAAATACATTTTCAAGTTTCTTATAACCCCAATAGAAGTCGTCATATCCTTTTATAATTTTGCGTACATGTAGTTTGGAGTATCTACTTTGAAATACACAGCATGAGTCATTAAAATTTTAAAATCATACGTGGATCGGATAGCGCCGATGTTCCCCGAACACAGCTTTGAGTTTACCAGGCGTGACCTTTTATTTCAGTTCATTATGTATTCAAATGAAAAGTTGTAACTTAAGGTTGGTTGTTGCAAACAAACAATATATCAGAAGTCATTTAATAAGTATTAAAAAATGTAAAATTAATTTTATTGTTACATATTTTAATAATATGTGAGTAAAACTTATAAATACATTGTTATTTCGGTGCGGTGATATTAAGCACACGGCATTTGATTACAATGGTACATTTCAAAACGGAGACACGGCCGTGCTACGGTGTAATTATGTATGGCCCAACGTTAAAACTTTGTTATAACTTATTTGTGAAGGTTTATTTTACGATCGGGTGTAATTTAAAGCGTAATATAATTATAAATTACCCACATTTAGATCCACAGTGGCAAGAACCATATTTCGGATTTTTACGACCTGGCGCAGAAAACAAAACAGGGGTGTACGAACATGCGCACATGCAGAATACAGCACCGACACACCGTGCTTCCCGTACACGGTCTGATAGTATCGGTCATTAGCTACCGTACTCCGAACGGAAAAGCCAGACAGGCGTCGATAAATTCTTTACGATAATGCGAATAGTCTGTTTGGCGTCTGCGTGTTAAACTTCGGGGATGAGTGATATTCAAGCGGACAACACATTTTTCTAACTTCTGTTTTGCGCAGGTAATAACATTGGCAATTTATCCAGATCAGTGAACATAACCGTAATACTACTGCAATTTAATTAAATACAAAACTTTAGCACCGTATCCTCTTACATTTCACCGGCGAGACGCACGCATGTGGGTTCTTTCCGTTTAAATCTGACCAGACCATTAGTGGTACACAAAAAAAATCCAAATTCCTTGTGCCAGACTATTGAAGGCTAAACGTAGGATATTATTTTTTTTTAAAGCGGAATATAGGACACAAAATGCAGGGTGTTTTAGATTGTTGTGTAAACAATTAAAGGGTTGATTCTACATCAGAAACTATGAAGAAACAGGGTGTTAAACTTTTTAAGAAACTAAAAAATTTCGTAAACAGTTATTCTAGTAAAAATTGTTAGAGTGGATCCAAACCTTACTTAAATAAGTATTTATTGTTCCTGTTACACAATTGCTAATAAAAAATTATATAACGTAATTTAAAAAAAAATACAATTCTTATTTGATTGTCTAAAAATATGCAATTTAGTGTTTTTTTTCTTTTAAACCAAACATTAAAAAAATAGTAGGTATAAATGCCGTATTTTTATTTGCGTAATCTACAGAAAGCTATATTTTATTCACATTTGAACAGGCAGTGGCGTGCCGTTTTGTTATTAGAAATATTCTTTCAGTTGCCTCTTGAGATGCCCCTGGACTTATTAAATGTAACTAAGTTAGTGGTAAAATACCCCCTTAATCCTATGAATAACTTTGCCAAATTAAAATAAAGTAGGGTAAAGAGATTTAACAAGTATTGGTATAGGGTATATTGAGAATAAGGTATTTGCGGACCCATGTTTATAAAAGGTCTGGCAATAGGATTAAACTTTTTAATCGGCCACTGTGAAGGTACCAAAAATATACATATTTCGACTTGTTGTTACTTAAACTAAAAATATAATTCTGAAAATTAATTGAAACACTTGCATATAATTGTAACATTTACATTTTTAAGATGATCACCACCTTCTTCAATGCACTGCCGCATATTGGAGTAGAAATGGCGCATAACAAGCGTTAATTATAAATATAACTTAGAAACTTTTAATAAGACAAAATAATATGAAGGCGATGACACATATAAAAACTTTTATTGACACTATTTAAAAATTAACAATTACAATACCAATAGGTATAAAATAAAGGTAATAACAATAATGTTTACATACTGGTTCATCACATGTATTTCTAACACCAGCCCTTAAACATTACTGTTTTAAAACTAAACCAAGTTCTTGACAGAAAGCTTCATGTTTGGGTCTTCCCAAACTTTTTGTTAGAACATCAGCCATCATTTGATTTGTGGGTAAATATTTCATATCTATTTGATCTGACTGGATAGCTTCTCTTACGAAGTGGTGTCGAATGTCAATGTGTTTAGTTCTACTGTGATATCTTTGATTCAAAGCCAATTTTTGAGCTGACTGGCTATCATTGAACAATGTGACACATTTTTTCTCATTTACCAACTTCAACAAACTTTGCAAGAAAATGGCTTCCTTCGTTGCTTCCGACAGACCCATGTATGCAGCTTCAGTACTTGATAATGCTACTGTTCTTTGCTTTTTACCTTCCCAGGAAAATTTAAAAACATAGCCGGATTTTCTGTCTGTAATATCCCCTCCCCAATTAGATATATAACTTAGAAACTTTTTAATAAGACAAAATAATATGAAGGCGATGACACATATAAAAACTTTTATTGACACTATTTACAAATTAACAATTACAATACCAATAGGTATAAAATAAAGGTAATAACAATAATGTTTACATACTGGTTCATCACATGTATTTCTAACAGCGTTAATAAATCTACGTTCATGGTTATCGAATGTATTTCTTCACGATTTTTTTTTTTGAGTTAGGGAAGTGTTTGGGAACCAGTAGAAAACAATTTCTTACCTATCTTAAAATTGCATTTCTTGTTGGAACGTTAAAACGCACTGGCAAATTAAATTCACGTCGAAAGTTTCTTTCAACTGGCACAATGGACTGCGTCAGGACAAACGGTCTAACAGCAAAGATCCGTTGATTGTTTGGCCAATTTGCCATTGTAACACAAAATTCTCAACAGTAAACTTTAGTTATATCACTATTTGACGTTTGTCAAATAAACGATATTTCCATGGCAATCTTTTCAAAACAGTTCAATCCTATTGCGGGACCTTGTATAAACTTTTCCTACGACCACTTGTGTAAATAGCAAATAGCACTGCTGGTTTCATGCATAGAAAATGCGTTTAATCACACTAGTATTGCAAAGTACTTTACAGCACTAGTGTTGCAAAGTACTTTACAACACTCGTGTGATATATTATGATGTCATTCTAAAAACAGCTATTGGTTTTGCATGTGACATGTTTATTTTAGTGACAGTAAAAAAACTTTTTACTTACCTTAAACAGTAGAACCCAAATTAACGAAAATCATCTTATTAACGTTAAGTTAGTACACAGTATAAGCTTTCTTCTAATATTAAAAAGAGTAATAATAAAATTTCCAAAAAAATAAAAACAAGCAAAAATAGACTTAACCACAAAAACAACTTTCACTGACTGCTCGCTCAGTGGCACAATGTTGTCAAGTATGTAGATCAAATTAAAAATCTCCCTTCTATCTTTGAGCACGCACTTTATAGAGGCAGCCTTGCCGCTTGACCGTTCGACCTAAAACGCCAGAGAAAAACTCCTATAGATCAAATTCCCTTCTCTCTGTCTTCGTGTACTCAAACAACTAGTCAAATCTTTTTTAATCCCTTAATTAAACCTAAGGCTAATACACACTTTATGAATCCACTTTCTTTTATCCATTCAGAAATAGAATCAAACTATTCCGACGTTGCCAAATGCTTTCCATATTTTGCATGGTATAACTGTTTAGTAGTCGTTTTTTCCTTACTTTTAGGACTTTAGGTTATGCATTAACAATTTTCATATTTTTTATATTTTTTCTCAAAAATATGAGGAAAAAATGTAATTTTTATTTAATTTTACATGGTTTTACCAATTTTACCCACCCAGCACCCCTTTTCACTCCCCGTTCCCGTAAGTTTGTTTACTGATATTTTTTAAAAACGGAATATTTTGAATATGCGCCACTTACGTTTTATTTAGAAGAGTGTCTAAAATATGTAATAAGTATCAATAATCTTTAAAAACCTTAAAATAGCAGAAAACCGTATTAAACTATTACCGTTATTACCTAACGAAAGCATACAATTTTTATCAAGTGAGATCCTTTTTAAATTCCAAAATGATAAAAGTTATAAAATGCTTCTAGGTAGGTGATTTTCGATGTAAAAATATTGTCAAAACAGTATAATATAGCAGTGAGGAAAAGTACATATCACACTAGTGTTACAAAGTATTTATCACCCTAGTGTTGCAAAGTTCTCAATTGTTTTTTTATTTTTTCTGTAAAGACAAACTTTAATTTTTTTTGGTGAATAATTTGTGGTCGTAGGAAAAATAGTGTACATTACTCTTGTGTGAAAATCACTTTCTTATACTCGTGGTTTGTCGCACTCGGCTAACGCCTCGTGCTACAATATTGTTACTCGTGTGAAATTAGTCATTTTCCACACTTTTAATGTAATATACTATTGTTTCTTATTTTAAATAGTACAATCCCTGATAAAAGATTTAAATTTAGCTTGCGTTTGTTTTCCATGGCCATCTTTAGGGATCTGTTTTTATGTAAATCATAGAGAAACCTAAGTTTTCTATAAAAAGCGTCAAATTTGGCCCACCTTGTACATCTTTATTGTTTTAATAAACTTGATTACAGCAGAAAATTTTCTTGAATGTTGGAATTAAGCAGAAACACAAACAACTCATACACATTCATGATAAATAAATTAAACGATGTAAACGTCGTGCGGTAACGTCTGCAAAGGGGCAGGGGCTTAAGTCATCACAGAATTTCCAGAACTAAACCCTTCTTTGATGTGGAGATGCGGATAAAAGCCGGACAGGCTGTGGTCACCCAGTTTCCATTCACAAACGGAATTGTTGCGTGACTGACTTACCGCCATTGTCAAGTCTCGTTTTGGAGGTCTTTTGATATTTATCGCGGATGTTCTATGCACGTAGACAACTATAAATTGGCTTACCCTATGATGTGTAGACTGTTATATTCGAGGAAGGTAGAATTCGGTGCTAAATTACTTTAAATGGAATGAAAACAACAAAAATAACTTTTATTTGCTTACTTTTTTTTAATCTTTGACAATTCACGAAGGCTGAAAGCCTAAATACTAACGTACCGTGGGTGTCTTAAGCGAGGTAAGAGGGAGTTTGTTGACACGGGACTTTAATACTTGAAGGTTTGGGGGAAGGAAAGACCTCCGCGGGCAGCAGGTTCCACAACCTAGAAACTCTAGGGATAAAAGAACGAACAAAGTGGGAAGTTCGGGGCCCGTCCAGTTGGACCGTATAGGGATGCATACGCGCGGAACCACGAGTTCTCTGTTGGGAACAGTGAGTGGAGGAACTATACTGGACAATTCTTCAGAGCAGAAGCCATGGAAGTTCCTACAAAAGCGATAAATCCCCCACAGCCCGACGATGGGCAAGAGAGGGAAGCCTTTCTGTAAGTGAGGGATCATTAATGAGACGAATAGCTCTTCTTGAATAGAATCAACAATGCTTAGGGTTGTGGGGGACGGGACGCCATGCCTCAGATATGAGAACAATATTTCAAGCTGGCTAATCTAATGGTATTTTTAATTACACTAGACAGCTTGAACGCCAATATCCTAAGACCAGAAGTTACTAAAAGCGATTTTTAAAAAGTAAGAAAACACAAAACAGAATACTGTTTAACTCAAATGGTAGATACAGGTTAGCACAAAAAACTTGCCACGTTCTGGAGAAATTTGGGAAAGTGTCCTTGGCGCCCTCTAGTTAACACCTTAAATTAACATTAAACTTGTATATTTTATGTTAAAAAACTCCTATAGAGGGTGTCACATATTGTTGTTAGAAAAATTTAAGGGCGGATTCTACATGAAAAATATAAAACAATGTTCATATAAATATGGGTTCTGACAATTTTATATTCTTAAGGTACAGGGTGTTAAAATTTTAACACCTATAAAATTGTTAGACTGCATACATATAAACCTTAATAAAATAGGTATTAATTGTTGTTGTAACATAATTTCTATTAAAAAAATTATAAAACTTAATCTTAAAAACAGAGTTGCCTTACAGCTTCTTTTACAGTGAAAAATGCAATTATGTAAATTGTTTTTTTTTACATGAAACTAATCAAGTTCAAAAATTAAGAAATATAAAATTTATATTCCAATTTGCTTTTTTAAAAGAAGCGCAAAAATTCCACACACATTTACACAGTCAGCGGCGTATCATCTTTTGTTAGAAATATTCCTTTAATTTCCGGTCGCGACGTCACTTGGCTTACTATATGTAATTAAGTTAGTAATAAATTTCCCACGTAATGCCTTAAATTTTATTGCCAAATTTTAATAAACTTGAGTAAAAGATATTGAAGATATAAAAAAACATGTTTAACACCCTGTTGCTAGAACAAGGAAATTGCAGACCCATGTTCATATACTTTTTTTTAATTTTTCAGAGTAGAAACTGTCTATAATATTTTTACCAACATTCTTAAACATCCTGTATATCAAGATTCATTACCGTATTCAAAATATATCAGAAATAACCAAAATAAATTAAAAATTTGTTTTTTACTTTGAACCCTCTATTTTTTTATTCTCAACTTTTGAATATAATGTTTGGGTAAATCCCAACAGATTGGCATAAAAAACGTGTGATTTCTCATGAACTATTTATTAGTAAACACCCTGTATATTATTTGTATATTTGGAGAGCCGTATTTCTAAAACTATTAGCGATAAGCGTATTTATTGTGGTATTATTTGAAAGATCTTTGAAAAATATTAATGGTAACACTATACAGGGTATAAAAATAAATAAAAATATTTTTTATACCATACAGGTTGTTGTATTTAAAAAATGGTAAATGGGTATTAACTCAAAAATTGTATTAATTAGAATTTTGGACAAAAATTTAGTATTTATTACTTATGGACGATGCGACCAGTTTCCCACAAAAGTTAAATTCAAAAGTAATTTCAACGTCGAATAACTTTTGAAGGAGTGAATTTATTAAAAAATATTAACATACCTTTTTTGTAGCGCATTAAATTTCCTTTAAAAATATATAATAAACTTATTAAAAATTATTATTTATAGTAGTAAAAAAATCCAAACTTAAGAAACAAAATTAAAACAAATTGTTTAATATTTAAACCCCGATTATATAAAAACGGCTCGTTTTATAACAATTTCAGTATAACGAAAGCTTTTTCGTAAAGAATTTAATTTTCTTTAAGAATATGTGCTGGTAAAAGTTTTTAAATCAACAAATTACAAGTTTTGCATAAAACAAGAATAATCTAAAAACAAAGTTTCATTAGCTCTCGTTTAAAATTATTTTAATCCAAATAAAATAAAATCTTAACGCCAGATTGGAACTAAGCCAATGGTTGCGTCCCAAAAATGTGGTAAATAGTTTATTAAAAATAGTGGTAAACAGTAAGCTTTTTGGGCAAACTGTTTATATTGTTTTTTTTATATACGTTCATATAAATTATTATTTATTTTTAGTAACAGCAGTAATAACTAACTAAGTAAATTCTTTTTTTTTTACTTAAATTATACAGTTAAAAAGGTAACAATGAATATCTGAAATCGCAAAAAACAAACAAACTAAAAAGTTATTATTTTGTCAGAGTCTAGCTATTATAACCATTTTAAACAATGTTTAAACTCTTTAAAGTTTTTTATTTTAAAATTTATTTTCTTATATACAAAGTAAAAATTCAATTGCGCCCTGGACTAAACTTACATAATAAAGGATATCGTAGATCCAAACGTTTCAAAGCTAATCCTGCTATTTATGTTGAAACTTACATGAGCTAGAGCAGGACTTATCAAATAAAAGCAGAGTTTATTGAGTCAAACGCCAATATTATGTCTTACATTCAGCTTAACTTATTGGCCCTAAGCTGTGTGTCGGCTAGCTAGATTTTCCAATTGTGGCTTGTACTGCACAAAAGTATGACTCTAAGATATGGTTTCAGAAATACTGCACTAAGAAAATTCTTTATTTAAAAAGTGTTGTTTTGGCTGAAGATATTTTAGTTGTTATTTTTAGATTACGTTTAAATTAAGTTTTAAACTGATAAGAATTTAAAGTAATTTTATAAAAACTAAAAAATATGTGAAGTAAAATATAATGGAAGGCTACTATTTTAATATTGTACAAATAACCATTTGAACTTTTGAGCTAGAACAGTACTTATCAAATAAATAGCAGAGTTTATTGAGTCAAACGCCAATATTATGTCTTACATCCAGCTTAACTTATTGGTCCTAAGCTGTGTGTCGCTGCTGATTTTCCAGTGTGCTTGAGCTGGCGAAATGACTTTCTTAGATTGGTTTAAGCTGCGCTGAAAAATTCTTATTTAACGTTTTAAACTAAGCTGGATGACCACAGATACGTTAAATAAGTTTTAAGTGATAGAATTTAAAGTGCTATAAATATATGTGACCGAGAAAATATATAGAAAGCTACTATTTAATATTGTAGAAATAAACCAGTAAACAGCTAGAGCAGGACTTATCAAATGAGCTGAGACTGTCAGGCGCCTGGCCATCGGCAACGTGGCTAAGTAACAATGCTTGTGGATATGGTTCCAAATACTGCACAAGAAACATTTAAAAGTGCTGTTCTTAACTGAAGTATTTTAGTTGTTACACAGATTACGTTTAATATAGATTTTAAAGTGACAAATTAGAGTACTTATAAAACCAAAAATATGTGGAGTAAATAATATGTACTGTTTCAATATTGTAGGAAATAACCATTTAAACTTGAAGCTAAGAACAGGACTTATCAAGCAAAAAGCTGAGTTCATCAAGCCAAACGCCAATGTTATGTCTCGCATCAGCTTCCCGGCAACGGTATTGGCCCTAAGCCGTGTGTCGGCTAGCTGAACACTTTCCGATTGATGGCTTGTACTGCAATAACAATATGACTCTGAGCCCAGGTTTAAGAAATGCTGCACAAAGCTAATCTTTATTTAAAAAGTGCTGTTTTTAGCTGGAGAGATATTTTGGTTGTTGATTCTCAGGTTACGTTTAGTATAGAGTCTTACAAGTGATAAGAATTTAAAGTACTTTATAAGGCCAAAAAGTATGTGAGTGTAAATGACCATGAATAGCTACTATTTTAATATTGGTAGAAACTCAACCATTTAAACTTTGCCAGGGCTGAGACTTATCAAATTCAAAGCTGAGTTCTATCTGAGATCAAACGCCAATATTACGTCTTACATCCAGCAGCATGGCCCTAAGCTATCGTCAGCTGGCTGGATTTTCCGATTGTGGCTTCTTGTACTGCACAAAAATATGACTCTGAGATATGGTTTAAATACTGCACAGAAAGAAAATTCTTTATTTAAAAGTGCTGTTTTAGCACTGAAGATATTTTAGTTGTTATTTTTAGTTTACGTTTAATATAAGTTTTAAAGTGATAAGAATTGTACAAAAACCAAAAACTATGTGTGGAGTACAATGAATGAAAGCTACTATTTTAATATTGTAGAAATAACCATTTAAACTTTAAGCTAGAACAGGACTTATCAAATAAAAAGCTGAGTTTATTAAGTCAAACGCCAATATTATTGTCTTACATCCAGCTTAACTTATTGGCCCTAAGCTGTGTGTCGGCTAGCTGGGTTTTCCGATTGTGGCTTGTACTGCACAAAAACTATGACTCTGAGATATTTAGGCTACTGCACAGAAAATTCTGTATTTCAAAAGTGCTGTTTTAGCTGAAGATATTTCAGTTGTTATTTTTAGGTACGTTTAATATAAGTTTTAAAGTGATAAATTTAAAGTAACCATTAGACTTAAAATATGTGAAGTCAAATATAATGGAAGGCTACTATTTTAATATTGTAGAAATAACCATTTAAACTTTGAGCTAGAACAGGACTTATCAAATACATAGCAGGTTTATTGAGTCAGAACGCCAATATTATGTCTTACATCCCAGCTTAACTTATTGGCCCTAAGCTGTGTGTCGGCTAGCTGGATTTTCCGATTGTGGCTGTGCTCTGCACAAAAATATGACTCTGAGATGTGGTTTAAGAAATACTGCACTAAGAAAATTCTTTATTTAAAAAGTGTTGTTTTGGCTGACGATATTTTAGTTGTTATTTTTAGATTACGTTTAAATTAAGTTTTAAACTGATAAGAATTTAAAGTAACTTTATAAAGACCAAAATATGTGGAGTAAAATATAATGAGAAGCTACTATTTTAATATTGTAGAAATAACCATTTAAACTTTAAGCTAGAACATGACTTATCAAATAAAAAGCTGAGTTTATTAAGTCAAACGCCAATATTATGTCTTACATCCAGCTTAACTTATTGGCCCTAAGCTGTGTGTCGGCTAGCTGGATTTTCCGATTGTGGCTTGTACTGCACAAAAATATGACTCTGAGATATGGTTTAAGAAATACTGCACAAAGAAAATTCTTTATTTAAAAAGTGCTGTTTTAGCTGAAGATATTTTGGTTGTTATTTTTAGATTACGTTTAATATAAGTTTTAAAGTGATAAGAATTTAAAGTACTTTATAAAACCAAAAATATGTGGAGTAAAATATAATGAAAAGCTACTATTTTAATATTGTAGAAATAACCATTTAAACTTTAAGCTAGAACAGGACTTATCAAATAAAAAGCTGAGTTTATTAAGTCAAACGCCAATATTATGTCTTACATCCAGCTTAACTTATTGGCCCTAAGCTGTGTGTCGGCTAGCTGGATTTTCCGATTGTGGCTTGTACTGCACAAAAATATGACTCTGAGATATGGTTTAAGAAATACTGCACAAAGAAAATTCTTTATTTAAAAAGTGTTGTTTTGGCTGACGATATTTTAGTTGTTATTTTTAGATTACGTTTAAATTAAGTTTTAAACTGATAAGAATTTAAAGTACTTTATAAAACCAAAAATATGTGGAGTAAAATATAATGAAAAGCTACTATTTTAATATTGTAGAAATAACCATTTAAACTTTAAGCTAGAACATGACTTATCAAATAAAAAGCTGAGTTTATTAAGTCAAACGCCAATATTATGTCTTACATCCAGCTTAACTTATTGGCCCTAAGCTGTGTGTCGGCTAGCTGGATTTTCCGATTGTGGCTTGTACTGCACAAAAATATGACTCTGAGATATGGTTTAAGAAATACTGCACTAAGAAAATTCTTTATTTAAAAAGTGTTGTTTTGGCTGACGATATTTTAGTTGTTATTTTTAGATTACGTTTAAATTAAGTTTTAAACTGATAAGAATTTAAAGTACTTTATAAAACCAAAAATATGTGGAGTAAAATATAATGAAAAGCTACTATTTTAATATTGTAGAAATAACCATTTAAACTTTAAGCTAGAACATGACTTATCAAATAAAAAGCTGAGTTTATTAAGTCAAACGCCAATATTATGTCTTACATCCAGCTTAACTTATTGGCCCTAAGCTGTGTGTCGGCTAGCTGGATTTTCCGATTGTGGCTTGTACTGCACAAAAATATGACTCTGAGATATGGTTTAAGAAATACTGCACTAAGAAAATTCTTTATTTAAAAAGTGTTGTTTTGGCTGACGATATTTTAGTTGTTATTTTTAGATTACGTTTAAATTAAGTTTTAAACTGATAAGAATTTAAAGTACTTTATAAAACCAAAAATATGTGGAGTAAAAATATAATGAAAAGCTACTATTTTAATATTGTAGAAATAACCATTTAAACTTTAAGCTAGAACAGGACTTATCAAATAAAAAGCTGAGTTTATTAAGTCAAACGCCAATATTATGTCTTACATCCAGCTTAACTTATTGGCCCTAAGCTGTGTGTCGGCTAGCTGGATTTTCCGATTGTGGCTTGTACTGCACAAAAATATGACTCTGAGATATGGTTTAAGAAATACTGCACAAAGAAAATTCTTTATTTAAAAAGTGCTGTTTTAGCTGAAGATATTTTAGTTGTTATTTTTAGATTACGTTTAATATAAGTTTTAAAGTGATAAGAATTTAAAGTACTTTATTAAACTTAAAATATGTGAAGTAAAATATAATGAAAGGCTACTATTTTAATATTGTAGAAATAACCATTTAAACTTTGAGCTAGAACAGGACTTATCAAATACATAGCAGAGTTTATTGAGTCAAACGCCAATATTATGTCTTACATCCAGCTTAACTTATTGGCCCTAAGCTGTGTGTCGGCTAGCTGGATTTTCCGATTGTGGCTTGTACTGCACAAAAATATGACTCTGAGATATGGTTTAAGAAATACTGCACTAAGAAAATTCTTTATTTAAAAAGTATTGTTTTGGCTGAAGATATTTTAGTTGTTATTTTTAGATTACGTTTAAATTAAGTTTTAAACTGATAAGAATTTAAAGTACTTTATAAAACCAAAAATATGTGGAGTAAAATATAATGAAAAGCTACTATTTTAATATTGTAGAAATAACCATTTAAACTTTAAGCTAGAACAGGACTTATCAAATAAAAAGCTGAGTTTATTAAGTCAAACGCCAATATTATGTCTTACATCCAGCTTAACTTATTGGCCCAAAGCTGTGTGTCGGCTAGCTGGATTTTCCAATTGTGGCTTGTACTGCACAAAAATATGACTCTGAGATATGGTTTCAGAAATACTGCACTAAGAAAATTCTTTATTTAAAAGTGTTTGTTTTGGCTGAAGATATTTTAGTTGTTATTTTTAGATTACGTTTAAATTAAGTTTTTAAACTGATAAGAATTTAAAGTACTTTATATGACTAAAAATATGTGGAATAAAATACAATGAAAGGTTATCATTTTAATATTGTAAAAATAACCATTTGAACTTTGAGCTAGAACAGGACTTATCAAAAAAGAAGCAAAGTTTATTGAGGTAAACCTCAGTATTATGTCTTACATCCAGCTTAACTTATTGGTCCTAAGCAGTGTGTCGGCTAGCTGAATTTTCCATTTGTGGCTTGTACTGCACAAAAATATGACTCTGAGATATGGTTTAAGAAATACCGCTTTGGTCCTGGTCCAGGGGTATAGCGACCTGACCCTGTTTGGTCCTATTGACTCTTATGAACTGGACGGTCGCCTGAAACAAAAGAGAAAACTCCCCCAAAATTCTAATTAAAAAACGATGTTTCGATGGCAAGTCAGTTACCGTTGTAAAATTAAAATTAAGTTAAAAATTATAATAAAAAAATATCTAATGACACAAATGTAAAACTATTTTCAGAGTATCTGTATATAAAGGCTTTAAATTTTAAGAATTTTTAAAGTAAATATTAGGTAATTTTTAATTTTTAATTTTAACTTTATTTTAACTTGACAATGGTGGCAGACTTGCCAGCGAAAGATAATAAAAATCTGATTGCACAATATCCATTATAATTTTTGAAACAAATTCAGTGGTAAAAGTAAGGCTAAAGGACTTCGGTCGAGGGCCATTTGGGCAACCAATAAAAAACTTTTAGTAGTAGTAGTAGTAAAATAACGAAAAGAACGTATCATTACGATGGTATGTAAAAAACACGGTAAGCTATATTAACCATTTGTTTTTTTTTTATTAAATAAATAAAAATTAACAAATGAAAATTACACTATATTTAAATAAAAATGATATTTTATATTTTCTAGAATTAAAGTATTTTTATGCAAAGGTGTGTACATAAATATCTAAAAATAAAATTTGGTAAAAATATGACTTGAAACACGCAGTGGGGGGCGCGTGCCTTGCAAAAGTGGAGGGGCCCAAAAAAATAGGAAAAATGGAAGCGAACCAAACCCACCAAAGTACATAAATAATTTACTGACAAATTAAGTTTTTATTAAAAACATTAAAATAAGCAAATCAACTCTTATTTTATTTTTATTAAAATATTAACAAACAAAAACAAAATATAGGGATATATACACATACAGTGTGTCTCAGGATAGGCGTTACAAGAGGACAAATGGACAGAAAATTTAAATTTAATGTTAAATTTTGCTTCCTCCTGCCCCTTTTTAAGTTGTAATGCGTAATGTAAAAAATTCACAATTACATTTTTTTTTACTCTCATGCTTTAACTTTAAATTTAAACATGAAATTTATTTCTCTACAGCATTTTCTTATACCATTTTGTTCTATTTTAAAAAATAAAAGTAGTTAACTCCCAGGCATGTTTCATATGTTTAGTTTTTAACTCGCCTTGTATATTTTTGCCAATCGAAAATGCTATTATATATTTTCATCTGTTTAACACATATTTTTATTATTAGCTGGATACCAAAATGAATTATTTTTATTTCTAATAATATTTTGCGATGGTAATACAATATTAGGGGCACCCTTGACCCCCGACGCGCCGCCGTTGGTAACACGCTATTTTGTTTTAAATGTTAAAATATTTTTGTTCATACTCTTTAACAACCCGTATAGGAAGCATAGCAATTCGAATTTTAGGACTAAGGGTTCTATAAAAATATTATAAACTTGAAAAAAAGGTAATTTTGTCAAAATACATTTTTGTAAAAGTATTAACAAAAATAAAAAGCAATATCCCGGAAGTTTAATTTATCAAGGGATTTCTATCTTTACTAAAACATTTGTAACATCATTGTCGTCAATAGATTTATTAATATCGTCTATAATGACGCCGTTTTGACTACGCACATGTATCACGTTTTACAGTATCCTACAACTATCTAATAGAGACATTTTGCACCTCTTAAAATAACAGACGTGTTTTGGCCTCCTTATGGTTATCGTTATTAAACATAACTATTACGGCAGCAGTTTAAGACAGAGATTTTGCAGCCTCTTTTAAGAAATATATCTTGCGTCTGCGCTTTCGACACATAACCTTATTTTTGCCTGTGGTTCGCCCATTTTAAAGTTAACGAAAAATCAGTATTTACTTTTATTCTTCATAAGATATAAATTGATATTTAAATATATGCAAACACTTCGGTTGATTTCGTTTTTAAAGTAGATGCAAACAATACAGTATAAGCAAAACACAAAAAGTAAGGTTAAGTTTGGTAGTAGAATAAAAAGCAAGTGTGCCAGATTGTAACATCTAAATTAATTACTGATTTAGAATATCCGTAAAAGTGCAAGTCCGTTTGAATTTCTTAACACTATTTCATTTTTATTACTGCTATAGATTTTTCGGTAATTAGAGCCTTTGTATAAATGATATTTTAATTAATATGGCAATAAAATTTTAACCTTTTAAATAATTGATATTAAATTTTCTACAATCCGGCAACCACGCAGTTTAACAATAACGATAACGATAAGCTTTTCGGTATTCATTCGTAATTAAAGGAGTCCGGTATCGTTAATAACGATAACGGATCATGTTTGCGTTACTGCGCAGTCTCCGAATAACGTTAACCACAACGGAATTGCAAAATAAGGGGTGCAAAATGTCTCTAATAATATCTAAAGGTCTTTAGTTTATTTTAAATTTAAAAATTAAATTGTAATGTCAAATAAAAGAAAATGTTTTTGTTAGTCATTAACGTTTTTAGTCTTTTGATCATTAAACCTTTTGACAGCTCTTCTCATAACCTGAATGTTATCTATCGTGAACAAATATATTTTGGGTAATAGAGTAAGAGCTCTTGAGCGTCAGAATTTCGTTATTTTGTAAATTTTGTCAGCGGATGCTTTCAAAATAGGTAGAAGAGATGGAAGACTATAAAAAGTTTGACTCATAGTGGCTTTGGCAGGTACCAGGTACCAAAGGTAAATTAATTGAAACATATTTTTTGTCATTTTGTTAAAGCTAAAAGTTTGTCAACGTATGCTTCCAACATAGGTAGAAGCAATGGGAGTATACGAAGTTTGACTCGTTGTGGCTTTGGCAGGTACCAGGTACCAAAGGTAAATTCATTGAAACTTAACCTTCGTTATTTTGTAAAACCTGAATTTTATATACGTTACTTGAAAACCTTTAAAAATATATTTCTTCAAGCGGCAGAGTTTTTACAGTTCCAACACCTTGGAAGACAAACATTTTTCTGTGACCCATGGTCCGATGATAAAAAATTTGTCATTTAACAAATTATGACAAAAAGTCTTATATAAGACTTGTAGGCTTTCTTAATAATCATGTCCCAAAAATATTTTAACTTTTACAGAGTGTTCCAAAAACATTTTTTTTTTAAATTAACCCTACAACAATAACTTTTTTGGGACACTCGGTATACATTGAAATATTTTAAGGAAATGTCTATTTGAAAACCCTACATATCATATACAAGACTTTTTGTTATATCTTGTAAAATAACAGAAATATGGAGTTCCTCGGACCATTGTCCCCCCTCCTTCCTAAAATGTTTATTTATCAAGAAGTTGAAACTATGAAATTCATCTGGTGACTAAGAAAATATCTTCTAATAGGTAACACAATAAAAAATTAAGCTTTTACAAAATGACAAAAGTTTACTTTTTATTTAGTAACCTTTGGTATCCGGTGTCTACTGAAGCCACTATGAGTCAAACTTCATAGTCTCACATCGCTTCTACCTATGTTGGGAGCATGCGCTGACAAACTTGCACCTTTTTCAAAATGACGAAGGTCTGCCGCTCACGGGTTC
>JACEGR010010381.1:0-19389 GCA_014170235.1 Listronotus bonariensis
TTTTGGTAATTTTCTAGAAACCGGCGGCAACTCCGATTTTGACGAAATTTGGTATACGAGGGTTTTTGGGGCGCTGATCACGAATCTGAAAGAATTATTTGGCGGAAACGTTTCGTTCTCGAGATATCCATCATCAAAGTTGGTATTTGAACTAACCTTATTTTTACTGTATTCCCCCTTCTTTTGCACACAATTCTTGATTTCAAGCTAAAGTGGCACATAATATTTGATTTTCACCTTTTAAAACCACGTTTTTCTACGTTTTTACATTATTTTTGCATTAAATTGCGTGGCCTTTCTTTGATAACGCGGCAACCATACATACACATAGGGCTTCATGGCACACTGGGATTAAAATGATTCAAAGTATAGCTACGCAATTTAATACAAAAATAATGTAAAATACGTAAAAAGCGGGGTTTTAAAAGGTGAAAATCAAATATTGTGTGACACTTTAGCTTTAAATCAATAATTGTATGCAAAAAGAAGGGGAATATAGTGAAAATAAGCTTAGTTCAAATACCAACTTTGATGATGGATATCTCGAGAACGAAACGTTTCCGCCAAATAATTCTTTCAGATTCGTGATCAGCGCCCCAAAAACCCTGTATACCAAATTTCGTCAAAATCGGAGTTGCCGCCGGTTTCTAGAAAATTACCATTATTTTATTATAGGATCTATGTAGATGATGGTCTCATCTCTCTAGTAGTAACCCAAATCCAGGGTTCATTTTTAACGTGTACCATTGAAAATGGAGGTTCGCTGGGAAGCCGTAAAGGAGTCAATCTACCCGGAGTCCCTGTAGACCTCCCGGCAGTCTCAGAAAAAGATAAATCTGATCTACAGTTCGGTGTAGATCAGGACGTAGATATGATTTTCGCGTCGTTCATCAGAAATGGAGCGGCGCTCACGGAAATCAGGAGCATTTTGGGAGAAAAGGAAAGAAAATTATGGTTATTTCCAAGGTTGAAAATCAACAAGGTAAATTTTATACAGGGTTACAAAAATACCACATTGGATATATATATCTATCTTAAATAGTTTTGGAAATATGGCCATTTAAATCTGGATATAATTTCCATTACATCTACAGTCCCACCTTACTGCCATTGGTAGGTATAGTTAAGACCATATTTATTTCATTCTGAAAGCGATGCCGCCAAGTACACAAAAAATGATAAAGTAAACAAACCTTTTTGAAAGCACATAGCCTCTGAAAGAGCCTGATTACATATTTTTTAGATAATAAACTAAAAATATTGCAAAAACACGTATCACGTACTTAAAAACATCCTCTTATTTTGTCTCTGGCGTACCATAAAACCTGTATCGCGTGGCGTAGTCGTCGGGCTTGATATTTTTGCTGCAATAAATTATTGTTCACAAAAGGGTTTATTTGCTTTATCATTTTTGTGTACTTGGCGACATCGCTTTCAGAATGAAATAAATATCGGTCTAACTATATAATAGCAATTTTCGGCCGTATTCACCAAGCACTGACAAATATTTATCAGACTAATAGGTTGCTTTTAAGCAGGCTATCAAACTGATAAATATTTGTCACAGCTTGTGAATACGACCGTATATCTACTACTTTTCGGATTTAAGTGGTCATATTTCGAAAACTCTTAAAGTTAGTTATATAAATGTAGTATTTTTGTAAAGATTTTTATTTTTTTTTTAATGGTGACAATATACCGGGTGTCGCTCCGTCGAGCAGGACATAGGGAATCTCATGTAAATTTTGAAGTGGTCCAATATTGGCTCCCCTAATTATTTTAGAAGAACATATTATAAGGATTTTTAAAGAGCACGAAAGGTTGTACCCAGTGTACAAATTTCAGCTCTTCTCAGTCCGCCAGCTAAGAGATAAATGCTAAAATCAGTTACCAATCTCCTATCTTCTTACGCGCCTTGTATTATTAGAAGTTTATAATAAAATACTAGAAAAATTATTTAACCTCTTATTCTCAAGTTGTCAGATCAATGTCACATCATTTTTAAATAATGAACTACTTAAATCAAGAAAAAATTACTATTATAAAATGGTTTTACCAGGGAAATAGTTATCGAAGAGTAGCGGACATGTTTGCAGCCTATTTTCCCAATAGGCCAATACCAAGTAAATGGACAATAGAACGGACGATGAAAAATTTGAAATTACAGGCACAGTAATCAATAATTGCAAATGTGAAGAAAATCGACGTGATCTTTCGCCAAACGATTTTTTTTCCATGGGGACATTTAAAAACTAAGCTATCAATAAAAAATATGAAAATTTAGTCCAGCTAAGGCATGCTATTTCCGCTGAATGTGCCAGAATATCGATGTACCAACTAGCCAACGTAAGAAATGAGTTTTATAATCGTTTGGGTTATTGTCTGGCAGTTAAGAGAGGAATATTTGAGCATTTGATTAAATCCTCATATTTTCGTCATAAATTGATTTCTAAATGTAGAAAAATTTGTTTTATTGTCTTGCGTAACTGTGAGTGCATGTGTTGGAATTAACTGTAAACTAAAATGAAATGCGAGGATTCTTTTGAAATTCCCGTATAAAATTGTTCAGTTTTTGGCAATGGCATTATAAATTAATGATCTAAATTGTCACTGATAAATCGATATGGTGTTTTTATTGTTGATTTCTAGAGTACAGGGTGCATAATGAGATACTACGTTGCAGAAGTATTAAGCAGTTTACTCTTTACTGGTTGGTTGAAAAATGCTCAAATTTTCATTTTGGGTGGAACTTACTGTGCTCTTCAATAAATCCTAATAGCATTTTTTTCTAAAATAATTAGGGGAGCCAATATTTGACTACTTCAAAATTTACATGGGATTCCGCTCGACGGAGCAACACCCGGTATAATGGCATTGTTCGGCCGTATTCACCAAGCACTGACAAATATTTGTCAGAGCTTGGTGAATACGGCCGTATATCTACTGTTTTTCAGATTTAAGTGGTCATACTTCGAAAACTTCTTAAGTTAGATATATCAAATGTAGTATTTTTGTGAAGCTTCTTAATTTTTTTAATGGTAACTTAATATACAGGGTGTTCCATTAAAAAAACCTCTTTATTTTTCTTAAGTTTTTGATATTCATGGGTTTCTTTTTATGCTCAAAAGAAAGTAAATAAAAACTTTTATACAGGTCGTTTTTTTCTATCCTTCTTGGTTGTAGGTAAACGTGAGTGGTAAAATAGAAATGAAAACCCTGTACACACTTTATCCAAACCGTTTTATGTCAATTTTGAAATCTCTTATCATTTTTATTAGCTTAAATCTTTCAATCGTTTAAAAATGAGACAAGACCTTGTGAAATATTAATATAAAAATATGAAAATCGATCAAAACAAGACATGTCCATTACAATGAGCCAATAAAATCAACTATTTTTTTTTGAAAAATATATCATACATTTTGTTCAAGGTGGTAAAAAAGCATTATTGTGACAGATATCGCAAAGCTGGGGGTGCCATTTTATAGACAATCAAAAACTTAAAAAATAAGGTACTCTTTATTAAAGTCGATAAATCTCAAGGTTTAGGCACCAATAGACATCAAAGTTTTCATCAATTTCAATCAAATTACCTACATACATATAGGGTGTCCAGTAACTCAACCGACAAACTTTACGGGGCGATTCTACAACAGAAAATAAGAAAAAAACTTCATATAAACGTATGTCCTAAACGTCTTAGTTTTTGAACTACGGTGTGTTAAATATTAAAAAAAACTTTTGGTGAGGTTTATCGACTTTAATAAAGAGTACCTTATTTTTTAAGTTTTTGATTGTCTATAAAATGGCGCCTCCAGCTTGCGATATCGGTCAAAATAAAAAGTTATGATATAAATAAATTTTGGGTTTTATGTAAAAGTGCCCTCTGGCGGTATTTAAAAAAGTTCTTTGTCTTAAAATTTTAGAATCTGCAAAGCTCGATTTGTGTGCCAAATATCAACTGGATTGGTTGAAAAATAAATGCAATATGGCGAAAAAACAAAATAAAACGAATGACATTTTGAAAAAAATGTATATAAAGCTCTACCCCTTATTTTGTCGAGTAGAATCACCCCTTAAGTTTTGTGATCGATTTTTGAATCACCCTGTATATTTTTAAAGAAAATTGGATAAGCTACAAAAAAAGTCTCGACATTTTACTAATAAATTTACTCCTTCAGAAGTTAATCTACGTTAAAATTACTTTTGGATTCAACTTCAACGTTGAATAACTTTTAAAGAAGTTATTTTTCGGAAAAAGTTTAAAGATTGCATGTAAAACATTGTGGTAAACTTCTCCGACAAAAAAAATTGACGCGTTCGCCCAGTCCGGACACACGAAAACATGTTTAAAATTGACTGGCTATTTTAGGTATGCAAAACATCGATGAAATTATCGAAGCCTCCGATGGTATCATGGTCGCCCGTGGTGACTTGGGCATTGAAATTCCAACGGAAAAAGTATTTTTGGCCCAAAAACAAATTATCGCCAGATGTAACAAAATGGAAAGCCCGTTATTTGCGCCACCCAAATGTTGGAATCTATGGTAAGTGAAAATATTTAAAAACATAGAAAAGAAGTTATGGCAGAATTCAGGATGACTTGATCTTTAATTTATTAATGTCGCGTTTACTGTTACATTGCATAAATTTATATCAAAATAAATTCTAGTAGGTATTGAAACAAAACACTACTTCAAAGCGTGAAAAAAAAGTGTTAAAGTATTAAAAAACGTTACTTTTTACTGACGTGACAACGTCTTATCATTCGATAGAACCGGCTGCACGCAGCAAAAAACATGACTCATGTGACGTTGCCTCGCGCGTTCCATTTAAGGCTTGAAGTGCAAGCGAGAGCGCGGAACGAGCGACAAAGAGGCACAATCTCTATAATAAAAATAATGGTAATTTTCTAGAAACCGGCGGCAACTCCGATTTTGACGAAATTTGGTATACGGGGGTTTTTGGGGCGCTGATCACGAATCTGAAAGAATTATTTGGCGGAAACGTTTTGTTCTCGAGATATTCATCATCAAAGTTCAAATTTGAACTAAGCTTATTTTCACTATATACCCCTTCTTTTTGCACACAATTCGTGATTTAAAGCTAAAGTGTATATATACATTATTTTTCATTAAATTGCGTGGCTTTTCCTTGATAATGCGGCAAACCATACATACACATAGGGCTTCATGGCACACTGGGATTGAAATGATTCAAAGTATAGCTATGCAATTTAATGCAAAAATGATGTAAAATACGTAAAAACGGGGTTTTAAAAGGTGAAAATCAAATATTGTGTGCCACTTTAACTTTAAATCAAGAATTGTGTGTAAAAAAAGGGAAATATTGTAAAAATAGGATTAGTTTAAATTTCGAGTCTGATGATGAATATCTCAAGAACGAAACGTTTCCGCCAAAATTTTTTTTTAGATTCGTGATCATCGCCCCAAAACCCCCGTATACCAAACTTCGTCAAATCGGAGTTGCCGCAGGTTTCTAGAAAATTACCGACATCTGTTTCACTCCTACTTGAGTGAGCGTGCAGTGAAAAGTAAATGTGGTGTCAATTGTTTATAGTAACGATAATTGCGGCGATAAAGATAATGTTTCTTTCGATATTAAATATATTGTTACAGACTTTCAAAAAATGTGTTTAGGTTAGAAAATTTTAGAGAGTTAGGATCATTTAATTTAGTTTGTTAATTTATTTAAATAATTTACCCTAAGTTTTCCAAGTTCTTTTCATCACTTTCGAAGGTTTCCGAAAACGCCCGAATTATCCATTGAGAAGTTTTATGCCATCCTGTACTATGGAATTTTCGCGATATTTCTCCAAGATTCTAGATCATTCTTTACTCTTCCACCATACTATAAAAGGGCGACGGGAAACCTCCGATCAGGGTTGCTTTCCAGTGACGAAAATTTTTGTGCGTCACGCTTCAGGGCTTGAAGCTCTTGAACTGCTCTAAAAAGTTAGTCACTGGAACGCATCCTTAGACAAGGAAAGAGTGATACTTTACGAAATTTTAATATTTCGTTGTTTTTAACCTTTCTTGGCTTTATAATAATAATCATCTTTTTAATATCTAATTCCATTTTAAATGAATAATTTTAAAAATTCCATCCTTAACCATAAAAAACACGTTTGAAGCACAAAAACCAAAAGAGGGGTTGGTGCATGAGGGGCAAGGGGAAAGAAAAACGGAGTAGCTCAGGTGCATAACACTTTCCGTCACTGGAACGCCATAAAGTAGAACGAAATGCTCCTGAGCTACTCGGGAGCGCTCTATTTGCGTCACTGGAAAGCCACTCAGTTGGTATAGATTCGACTTTTTTAACTTCGAGACATTGACAGCTGAAGATTTTGACGTTGTAACTATAGTAAATAAAGGTATAAAAACGAAGGTACGTGTTTTTATACAAGGTGATTTGGAACAATATGTTCAGTGATATATTGTCGAATATTTGTGCTTTCATCATTAAAATAAATAGCATCGGTCCGCTATTTTCTTATGACGTTGTCACGTTCAACTATCGTCAGTAAATCGACTTTGCAAACAACAGATTTTTTTAGATAAATTCTACCCAGGTGCCTGTGTTGCTAAGGCTTCTTCAAATGATATCCAATACAAGTTTGATTATATATTCTTTATTTCCTTCTTTTTAGGTAAAAACCAAGACCCACCCGTGCAGAATCCTCAGATGTCGCCAACGCTGTCCTAGATGGCGCTGATTGCGTCATGTTATCAGGAGAGACCGCCAAGGAGACTACCCATTGGAATGTGTCCAGACCATGGCCAGTATTTGTAAAGAAGCTGAAGCTGCCATCTGGCAAAAGCAATTGTACCTTGATTTGTCTAGCCAGGTAAGAAGTTAACGTTGTTTTATTGTATTGAATGGGGTCGTTGGGCTTTTCCCACTTTGACCTAAAAGATCTTTTGTGGATACTCTACATTAGTTAATCCCCTCGATTCCCAAACTTTTCGCGAAGCTGGAAATATTTCAGGGAATGAGCTTTTTATATCTTCTGGAGTCGAGAATACTCCTTTCAGTTATTTTAGCCTCTGGCGGGATAATTGTGTCAGTGGCGGCTCGCGGGTCTAAAAACAGGTGTAGTGCAGGAAGGGAAAAAGCACATTCACCATTTTAACAAAATTAAAAATACTCAACTATCAATAGTCTAAGTAAAAAGTCTTAATATCTAAACTTACCTAAATTTTGTAATGTTTATTGACTTTTTGACCGATATCTCTTCTAATAATTGTTCAAACAAGAAATTGCTAATAACTAAACTTTTTATTCGATATGTTTTCTATAACTTTTGTTTTAAACTCTTTTCTCTTAAATTAATATTGTCGAAGTTATAACGCGTTAATGTCAAATATCCTATGCCTAGGCAGTAAACGTCAGCTGGGCATGAACACGTCATCCAACATCTGGCCAGGTATTACGCTATGCATTCTTTGTTCTTATTAACCTTGTACTCGGTAGTACAACACTGAACGCGTTGTAACTTCGAAAATATTAATTTTAGGAAAAAAGTGTGTAGAAAATTTATTGATTTAAAGAATGATTATAAGCAATTTATTTTTTAAACAATTATTAGAAGAGATACTGGTAAAAAGTTAATAATTAAGCAGTAATAATCTTACAAATCGTGAACGGTAAGTGACACGAAAAAATTATTGAACAAAAAAGATACGAAATTTAATCATCTATAATAAAGGTCCTTATTTGTAAGTAATTTGTGTTTTTAGGTTTATCACATCATACTGCACCTATCTCTGAAAAAAAAACTCTTGTCGACTTATGCATTATGGAGAAGAGTAACTCGCTCCTTATTACATGTACTAACTATATGTAATGTTTATTATATTGACGCCCAAAGTCGGTCTATATAGTGTCGCGACATTCGGCCATATTGTTTTGACGTGTTATGACGTCAATAATGAGCAAAATACATATGTGACGTATGGTCCGCCATGTTGCAAGGTTTAGGAGGCAACATTACCTAGTCAAACGATCTTGGGTTATCCTCCCTCCACCATCCATATATATATATAGGGTCGCGACATTCGGCCATATTGCTTTGACGTGTTATGACGTCACATCTCCCATTTTTCGGCCATGTTGTTCAGTGCCGGAGGTATACAGTTTATTGTATTAGTAGAACAACCGTTTACGCGAAACGCGCAAATTCTAGACGCCACTGGATTGATCATCAGCTTTGATTTTACCCAGTCTTGCCAACTTTTCTCCGTGGAGTGCTCTTCCTTGCGTCCCCGACCTCGAACCGCCTAAAAGTTGGGGATGTGTCGCAACCTTATAAATATAAACTATCCTTGATTGACGCCCAAAGATCCTAATGTGAAAACAAATCAAAATACATATTCTAGATAGTTATGTTTTCCTTTTAGGTTGCTCCACCTCTTGACGTAGCCCATACCGTAGCTATCGCAGCTGTCGAAGCTTCAACTAAGAGTCTCGCAGCCGCCATCATAGTTATCACCACTTCCGGTAGATCTGCTCACCTCATCTCCAAATACAAACCAAGGTGTCCTGTTATCGCGGTTACAAGAAACGGCCTAACAGCTAGACAAGCTCACCTTTACAGAGCAGTGTTGCCAATTCTCTACGAACGTAAGTATTTCTTAAGCCCCCTTACAAGATAAATGTTACTAAAACCAAAGTCAGTCTATATAGGGTCGCGACATTCGGCCATATTGCTTTGACGTGTTATGACGTTACATCTCCCATTTTTCGGCCATGTTGTTCAGTGCCGAAGATATACAGTTTATTGTATTAGTAGAACAACCGTTTACACAACAGTTTTTAATTGTTATTAAGTTGTAAATTCTTTTACTTTAAATAAAAAAAAATTTGGAAATACATCTTTCAACAAATATCACTTCCAAAACAATGCAAAATGAAATGCGCAAATTCTTGACTCCACTGGATTGGTCATCAGCTTTAATTTTACCCAGTCTTGCCAACTTTTCTCCGAGAAGTGCCCTTCCTTGCGTCCCCGACCTCGAACCGCCTAAAAGTTGAGGATATGTCGCAACCTTATAAATATAAACTAACCTTGACTAAAACAATATTATTATTGACTATTTTTTTACCCTCTATTGATTTAATAAAGTGTAAAAATGGTAGGCCTCATACAGTGACCGACAAAAAGTTCCAAACATAATGGGAATTTATTTTATTGTGGGAAATTCCAATTTTTTTCTGGCAATCGCCTCTGCATGTCCGATAACATAAAAATCAATTTTGGACATAATATGTCATGTGAACAGCGGTATGGCGGGAAATTTGAAAACATTAATATAAAAATCACTAAAACTGGGGTTTGGTCACAAAATATTTAAAAAACTTCAGGAGTCAAAAGTGCTTAGAATTAAGTTTTAGTATCGAATACAAAGTTTGAAGCATGTATTTAAAAAAAGTAAATTTGCCTTTTTTTTAAATATTGTTTTAACAATTTTTAAATATGGTATTTTATTTACCAAACCTTTTTACAAAGATATAGAGATTTTACCCTAACTCATAAGCAAATTACCCTTACAAAAATAAAAATACAAGCTAGAAATTAAAATGGATGATCTAGTAGGCTCTGGAGACAAATGAAAAAAGCAGGTTAAACGATCATTCCATGCACATTTCATTTTCTAGTGTTATTTTTGTTAGGGTAATTTGTCTTATGAGTTAGGGTAATAAAATTGTCTATAACTTTTAAAAAAATAATAAAAATTGCATATATTTTAGTAAAGTGTAAAAAATGGTAAACTGTTTATTTTACTTGCTGAACTAATAAAATAATAGATGTCAATGACATTAAAATAAATCAATAAATTTGAGGGTAATTTTTAAGTTTATGCACAAAATGTGAAAACTCGTCTTTAGTTATGACTAAAACATGATTAGGATCAATAAATTTTACCATTTCTAAATACACTACTCAAAAAAATTATCGCATATGCTCGATTTCTTTCATAAGCTTTAATACAAAAATGCTTTCATTTAAATGGCCAAATATCTTTTAATAATTAAGTTATTAAGACAATTAAAAGAAAATGTTAGAAACGTGAAGCTATAACTTTATATTAACCGTTGTTTTTACTGTTAGCAATACATCCTACGGGGTGATAAAAAAAATTGAAAAAATGAATAATTTTTAATCGCCCTATATAATGTGCTGTTAAAAGGGAGAAATCTCATTTGTTAATAATTTACACCCTTACCCATTTCTGATATTTTATAATCACAAATTTGACTACTCCCTTTCAACAGCACATCATACAGAGCGATTCAAAATTAATCGAGCATATGCGATAATTCTTTTGAGTAGTGTATTTTAACGTTTTTGGTTTGGTAAAATATTGATAAGATTTTAGAAAAAAATAATTGCAACAGGGAAAATCTATTTTTTAAATTGTTGGCTCCAGCTGTCAAAAAAAAATGTTTTATTTTGCCTTAAACAAATGAAGTTTAGTTATACAGGGTGATTCAAGAATGGATTACGAAACTTAAGGGGGTGATTTTACTTGACAAAATAAGGGTAGAGCTTCATATAATTTTTTTTCAAAATGTTATTCGTTTTCGAGTTACAAGCCGTCAAAGTTCAACTTTTATTTTGGTGTTTTCGCCATATTGCATTTATTTTTTAACCAATGCAGTTGATATTTGGCACACAAATCGAGCTTTGCAGATTCTAAAATTTGAAGACAAAAGTACTTTTTTTAAATACCGCCAGAGGAGCACTTTACCTAAAACTTAAAATTTATTTACATTATAACTTTTTTATTTTAACAGATATCGCAAAGCTGGGGCGCCATTTCATAGACAATCAAAAACTTAAAAATAAGGTACTCTTTATTAAAGTCGATAAACCTCACCGTTTAGGCACCAATAGACATCAAAGTTTTTATCAGTTTCAATTAAATTACCTACATACCTACAGGGTGTCCAGTAACTCAACCGACAAACTTAACCAAACGATTCTACAACAAAAAATAAGATAAAAACATCATACAAACATATGTCCTAAACGTCTTAGTTTTTGAACTAGGGTGTGTTAAATATCTAAAAAAAACTTTTTTTTTTAATATCTTGTGACCTAACCCCACTTTTCGTGATTGTAATCTGGTTTTTTTAAATACCGCTTTTCACATGACATATGTCAAAATAAATTTTTAGGTTATCGGACATGCAGAGGCGATCGCCAGAAAAAAAAATCAGAATTTCTCTTTAAAAAAAAATCTCTTGCGAACTTTTGCCACTCACTGTATAATCCTTACGATACATATTTGTACTGAATTTAAAAACAACCTGTATATTTTTCCTTTTTAGAGGAAAGACTTGAAGACTGGCTTAAAGACGTCGATGCTAGAGTAAACTGGCGGCATCAGCTTCGGCAAGGCAAAGGATTCATTAAGTCCAGCGACCCCGTAGTCGTGGTAACAGGATGGAAACAGGGTTCAGGGTTTACCAACACCATGCGTGTCGTGTATGTATCCGAGCAAATTGAAACAATATGTGCTGCTGGTTAGAGTGTGTATATAACTTGGGGGCTTGCATGCGGTGGAAGTAGGGAAAATACAACTTTATACTTCTAATAATCCTAATAATTATTTAATGCTTTTTATGTTGCTGGGTTAGTAAGAAATTCTGTAACTCCTAAATATCTTTTAAACTGCTTAATCGAGTCAATGTCTAGGACGTTTTCTCTCTCTCTCTCTCTCTCTATTTTTTTTTCTTGGTTTTGGGTCCCTTCAGGTCCAATCCACCACTCTCCCTTCCGGACTATGCTTTCCAGGGCTTCGTAGGCGGAAAATCTGGATAATCGAGCTCGTAGCTCCAGAAATTCCAAAAGAAAACAACCAATTCAACAATCGATGCAATGCATAAATTGTCGGCTGTCAAACCAAGATCTGCTACTGGTGTTACGTATAACCACTTTCACTACTGACAGTTCCCATGGCACGCCCATCTATTTCCCGCCATTTGAGAAATACCTCGTGTTCACCACCAAACAGGATACCATCAGCTTATAGGAATCTTCGCTCACAGCGCTTAGATCAGAAGAAAAATGCCGTCAATTTAGCGTGAATCTTTCCTTGATCCCCGAAGGTAAAAAAGCGTTCGTACGACACCTCTAGCTGCCACTCCGGGAAGAACTTTGTAGTCCTCTACGCACGTCCGCACTGTCCGGAGTCCGGAGATCAAACAAAGAGTCCCCTCTAGGACGTTCTAACCATTTAAAATTAAACAGTTAGCACGCCAGCATTGTTGCCATATTTTCCAGTTTTGTGCTACACAAAGTGTTTGATTTTTTCTTTTGTTTGATATGTCGACCTAATATGTATTTTTCCTGGTTAGTTTAAACAGAATGTGGGGAGGGGGTATGAAATTTACTAAGATTTAAAGGTTTTAAAATTATATCTTTATCAGTTGCCTAGATATGCCCACATCGCATTCTCAGTAAAATCTGGCAACATTGCGAATATCACCGTTCAATTCCCAAAGCTGTTTTTACTATTTGAAAGTTTTCTCGCATGATATTTTTCTTGCTGCAATTTTTCGATCTGCGCACTCAAACTACTTAATTTGTAAAAATTGCTGCAATTTTTCTTTAATGCAAGAAGAATATCATTATTTTAGTGATTTTTAATTTACTATCCTCAAAAAATGTCACTAAACAAAAAACTTAACCTAGAAAAGCGTCGAGTTTTGGTTAAAGAATATTTGTAGATAACAAGTTAATTATTTGAATATTTTAAACCGGAATTTCTGGGAGCGGAAAGCTCGACAATCCAGATTTTCCCACCACATAGAGCTGGCAAATTGCCTTGCAGCAACGCCATAAACAAAGCAGTAATAGTATAAATAACAAGTAAAAATCTCATTTGTGTATTTATTTTTTCTTAAAAATTTTAAGAAATCATTAAAATAAGTTATTTTTCAATTTAGTTACACTTTATTGTCAAAATCACTTATACCAATAAATTTTAAACTAAAACTTTGTTCCACCTCTGAACAGTATGGACATTGCGTAGAAAGGTTTCCCGGTGTGGCGGTAGCAGGTGCTGTATTACCGTATTTACCTTTGGGGATCAAGTAAAGATTTACGCTAAATTAACGGCATCTTCCTTCTGGAGCTAAGCGCTGTGAGCGAAGATTACTATAGCCTGATGTTTTCTAAGTTTTGGTTGTGCGCACGTGTTTTCGTAACGACCGGAGACGGTAGCGCCCTCCGCTTGAAGGGTCAGTTTTGACAATGACGGTTATATGTAATACCAGTAGCAGTTCTTGGTTTGACAGCTGTCAGTTTATGCATGGCATCGATTATTGTTTTCCATGTTTTGGAATTTCTGGGAGTTACAAGATCGGTTATCGAGCTTTTCCACCGACGAAGCCCTGGAAAGCATAGACCGGTAGGGGAGAGCTGGCGAGTTAGACCAAAATGGACCAGAGCCAAAAATAAAAAAATAAAAAAAATACAGCAAGAAAAATTTTATGCAAGAAAACTTTCAAACTGTAAAGACAGCTTAATGCCCCAAAACTTCCGGATATTAAATTTTAAAAATACCGGTTTGCTCATTTTAAAGATATTTAAAAAGTTGCGTCAATTTCTGCTAATTTTAACAAACCCTGTATGTCTGATACTAATATTTAGTTCGTAGCCTTTATAATTTCTAATAATATGTGTAGTATGTGTTGTATATATCGTAATATTTATAATTTATTTCTATTTTAATATCAATAAACATTTATACATATGTTAAATTTCTTATAATTATTTTGTACATATTATAAAGCTTAAGATGAATGCTCCCTATACAGGTTAGTTCTGGTTAGTTAGAAACTACGTGTCAGCAGTCAAAATTGATTGCTTTAAATCAATTTGGTCTATCATACACATAGTTTGGACAACTATGTTGTTTAAAAAATGTGTTCAATATTTTAAAATTTCATAGTATTTAGGAAAATCGTAGGAGTTACGAAGAGCCGATTTTACGATGTGTTGTCAACTCAAACATAAGTGTACATTTACAACCAATTCTGAAATTTTAAGTTAACATTTAAACAATTGGTTATACTTCACTTGTCAAATTCAAATTTGATAAGTGAAGTTTAACCACTTGTTTAAATGTCAATTTGAAATTTCAGAATTGGTTGTAAATTGGTGTATTCCTTTCATGCTCTAGAACCGCCCGGATCGACACCAAGGGTGTTGCTTTTACAATTTTTTGACATTTTTTTATGTTGTAGAACCGTTCTTGGCACTATTGACAGTTCAGAGAACGGTTCTACAAGGTAAAAGGAATACACTAAATGTAGCATATGGGTGAAAGCACAGATGGTTGAAGTCTTATAGCGTTTTTGGTTTACTGCTCTTGGTTGATCTAAGATCGCTCTGGATCAAGGAAGATAAACTTTTTAATAAGGAGCGCTCGTTTTTATATTTGTCCGAAAATATAGGTTATGTTTGTGACGTCACCTTTTTGCCATATTTTTTTATCTGACAAAATAAACCAATACTTGCATAAAATAAAATAAAATCACCTAAAAAACATAAAAAAATATCCAAATGTCAGTGACCCCTGTTTACAGGTTTTAAAATTCTCTGTAACTGCACTAATAATAACTAATCAATTTAACTGTAGACAGTAAAAACTAAACATACAGGGTGGCCCACCATATTCGACATGGTCTGTAGCTGGATAACCATGGGATTTTTGAAAAAGTAAATACTGAAACATATACAGGTCGGATAAGGCCACAGTATAAAATTATTTTACTCTATACAGGATGACTCAAAAAAGTGTGACGTATCAAAGTTATAGTTTTTAAATGAAACACCCTATATTTTATGACGGTTTTAGATTCTACATAAAAAAATAATTTAAGTTTGTTAATAGTACCAAGTGTCTAATTTTATTCGTTTTTGTGATATTTGATTTTTTTCAAAATGCAGGGGTGCAATTAAATTAATTTTATTTTAACAATATAAACTACTTAAACTTTAAAATTTGTTACAAGATTAGGAAAAGTCTGCCTTATCATACGTAGGTCATATCGAGATCATAGATTATACAGGGTGATTAAAAAATAATTTCAATTTTTTAGAAAGTCAAATAGCAATATCTCTCTTATTTTAAATGGAACACCCAGTATTTTTTACACCACATGATGACAAACCAAATAAATGCTCTTTCAAATGGTGTATAGGTTGCCTATACCTATCTTTTTGTGCTTTTTAGTAAAATCTGTTTTTACAAATTTTTAGTCCAAATGTTTATTTAAATTAATTATCAGATGGTTTCTCCTGGAATATTTTTCAGGATTAATTCTAGACTAAAGTAAACCAATTTTTTCACATCCTACCAGTATTATATCATCTTGTTGTTGTAGAAGAAGGGTTTTTATTTAAAACCATTGAAACTTCTTTTAAACTGACTAAAACACTAGTAATCAATAAATGGTCGTTGTTATTTTCTTAAGAAAAATATTAATGGGTGCTATGTCACAGCCATAGGAATTGAAGGCCTTCAATTCCTATGGTCACAGCCAACTTTAATTTAAATAAACATTTTGACTAAAAATTTGTAAAAACAGATTTTACTAAAAAGCACAAAGATAGGTATAGGCAACCTATACTCCATTTGAAAGAGTATTTTATTTGTCATCATGTGACGTAAAAAAATACAGGGTGTTCCATTTAAAATAAGAGAGATATGGCTATTTGTTTTTCTGAAAAATTGAAATTATTTTTGATCACCCTGTACAATATTTGATCTTGATTTGACCTACGTATGATATGGCAGACTTTTTCTAATCGTGTTACGCATTTTAAAGTTTAAAGTGTTAAAAGTGTTAAAGTAAAATCAATTTAATTTTACCTCTGCATTTTTAAAAAATCAAATATCACAAAAACGAATAAAATTAGACACTTGGTACTATGAACAAACTTGAGTTATTTTTAAAGTAGAATTTAAAACCGTCATAAAATATAGGGTGTTTCATTTAAAAAATATAACTTTGATACGTCACACTTTTTTGAGACATCCTGTATAGAGTAAAATAATTTTATACTGTGGTCTTATCCGACCTGTATATGTTCCAGAATTTACTTTTTTAAAAACCCCATGATTATCCACCTACAGACCGTGTCGAATATGGTAGGCCACCTGTAAATAAAAGTCCAATGACTAAAAAGCAAAAATATCACCACAACCTCGAAAAAGCTTCCAGTACGATTGTAAACAAAGAATTAAGGGAAAAGATTACGAGCGCTCCTTATTAAAAGTTTATTTTCCTTGGCTCTGGATAAGATTTACGTGTTCGGTTAACGATCTGACTCACTCCCGTTCGGAGATTTGTTTTCGGTTTAAAAATTTTGTTGCTCCGAAATCTCGATGGAGGAGAGAAATTATAACCTTAATTTTCTGTTAGAAAACGAAAGCGTTTTGTGTATCTGGAATCAGTCGTTGCCTTTGAAATATTTAAAAGCATGGATGAGATCAGAGTTGGAGCGATCTTAATTAGATTTGTGACGTCATACATCCTTTTTCGAGCTATATGAGAGCATGTAAACCGACAAAAAATAAATTAATAGAGAGATATGGGTACTTTGGTTACCGCCTACGTTCGTTATTTACGTAAGGCGCTAATTAAATACCGCATACGGTATTTAGTGTTTGTTTTTAGAGATATGGAAGACGCCGTATTACGAACGGTTAATTACACCTGTCTGCGAATTTACAAAATTAAAAAGCAAATGAACCTCTAATGTGCGAATACTAAAGTATTTCCCGTTATTTTAAACACATTTTACTGTAAATTTTTCCACTTTTCCAGATGAATTTTGACTAAGACATTCTTTCAGAAAGCCAGGTCATTGTCGGCCGACAATCTTAAACTTTTCGTTTCTTTCCACCTGCAACATTTATCCAAAAATAAAAAAGCAAGACTTTATCAAAGATTAGTTGTTTTAACTTTACTCTGTGGCTCTATTACAAACATATTTGTAAAAATCGTCGAAATAATTAATATAACCTTAAAAAATAAACAAAGAAAAATATTGTGCGCATGGCAATTCTATTCGCTATTTTAAATAGCACGCGGCAGCGACAGTAAAAATCGAATCGCGCATAACTTAACTGTCATAATAGTGCTTACGTTAATACCGCATGGCGTTACAGCACCACCCATAACTCTCTAATACCGGCTCTAATTTAGCAGTATTTTTAACACTAATGTTGATAATAACAAATAGTCACTATCATGCATGATTAATATTGGTTGTTTTCGATTGCTTTGTTGTTTTCTAGTGTTGTTGTTTTATGTTTTGGGTTTCAAGCATGTCATTTTCATGTACACAAGTTAAAATTGTAATATGGACATTGAAAATATATATACATTAAAAAAGGTAATATTAGCTTTCAATACTTGTAAATAGCATTTTTATCTTTTTGGGACGGTTTTACATAATTTCCTTTTTTCAGCAATGTCGAATAAGAAGATCCACACCATATTAGAAAAAAAACTTCATGGAAAACCAACGTTCACTAATATAATTTATAATAAGAATTTGTTCGTCCCAGTGATGTTGTTACAATGTACAAGAACATATTTAAAAGAAATTATAAAACATTCTCAGTGTATATACATCTAATATTTTTTTGTAGTATTAATTTATTTTAACTTATAAAAAATTATTTACTTATTCTGTCTTATAGCAGATGATTAGTTATTAAATGAATAAAAAAGAATATTTCGTATTTTATTTTTCCAGTACTATTAAAATATGAAGCAAAAAACGATTGCAAGACTTTTGTAATCGTTTTATTGTTTTATACCATACTTTTAAACCGTGAACAACCTGTATAGCCAAAGTCGGTCTATATCAAGATCGTTTAACTAGGTAAGGTTGCCTCATTACGTCACATGTACCGCACTGCTGGTTCCTACATAGCAAACAAGGATGTGTAGACGGATAATGCCATGAGGGTGAAAGAGCGCGATATACAATATTTAAAAATCAGCTAGAATAATCATTGTTAAATAATTTATTAATAGGATATAAAGAAGTTACGGTAACAACTGGAATTAACAGTATTTAAAAGTATTTCTTTAATATTGACAAAAAACACAAACTACACTGTTAAAAACTTCATTAAATAATGAGCAAAATACATATGTGACGTATGGTCCGCCATGTTGCAAGGCTTACGAGGCAACCTTACCTAGTCAAACGATCTTGGGTCTATATAAGGTCACGACATTCGGCCATATTGCTTTGACGTGTTATGACGTCACATCTCCCATTTTTCGGCCATGTTGCTCAGTGCCGGAGATATACAGTTTATTGTATTAGTAGAACAACCGTTTACACAACAGTTTTTAATTGTTATTAAGTTGTAAATTCTTTTACTTTAAATAAAAAACATTTGGAATTACATCTTTCAACAAATATCATTTCCAAAACAATGCAAAATGAAATGCGCAAATTCTAGACGCCACTGGATTGATCTTCAGCTTTGATTTTTACCCAGTCTTGCCAACTTTTCTCCGAGAAGTGCCCTTCCTTGCGTCCCCGACCTCGAACCGCCTAAAAGTTGAGGAAATGTCGCAACCTTATAACCTTGATCAGCGCCCCAAAAAACCTCCGTATACCAAATTTCATTAAAATCGGCGATGTGTCAGGTTTGTAAATAATAACCATCATTTGCTTCAAATAAGTTTATCAAATAATTTTCTAATTTACACCTCCGTCTTCAAACAAATTGTATCAAATATTTAATTAAACTTATTCCTTATTTTCAAAAATGTGTAGAACTGTAGACAAACGTAGATTTTTTGCGTACCTGGATGTATGTATGGCTGCCTAATCTGTCAGTAAGCTGCGCATCTCAAAAAGAGCGGTAATCGCCTCGCATAACCTTAATTTATGACACATTGTTGCCAGAATTAAACAATCTTCTTTAATATAAAGAATTTTCAACATTTTTTTTTGTTAAAAACGTAAAAAATAAACAAGAATTGACACTTGAAATAAATGAAAATCAAACTAACCTGATTTTTCCCTATATTCCTCTTCGCATTGCAAATTATTTTTGATTTAAAGCAAAATTAACACTTTATACCTATTTGATCTAAACAGCTTTTTTTTTATTTCTTTTGACACTTTTTCCCATTAAATTGCGAAGCTTCACGTGGCTTCATAGTAGGGGAGCCCACGATGTTAAATGGGGATTTACTTTACTCGAGCGTCATATATACAGTGAGGTCCCAAAGTCCGTCGCCCCCTTCTAACTTCTAAACCGTTCGGTATATTTTAATGAAACTTGAAACAATATTTAATTACCAAGGTCTGCAATT
>JACEGR010010382.1:0-19388 GCA_014170235.1 Listronotus bonariensis
ATATTTTTTAACAAGAGAGACATACAGGTTGAGGAATTTTTTTGTCCTGATGGTCCCTATCAGATAACGGGATACTGTGGTTTTAAAGAGAAATAGACAGGATTACGGGGAAACTGAGGTGCAAAGCTCAAAGAAGGAGCAGAGTTAAGCTTGTTGAAAAAGCATACAAACATAACCCAAAAGCTACAAAAGCGTGTTGTGGTCGACCAGCTTCTGAGATAGCGCCTCACTGCCAAAATTAAAATAGGCAGAGCGCCTCTTTCTCCACACTTCAAAAAAAAAAAATACACCGTAATAGCTCTGCCAACGCATCATTTTTTATGAGGTCCAGATCTTCCAATGGGGAAGTCAGTTGGGACTGACTGACCGTACTGGATTTGCAGGGCGCCTCGGACCTTGGCAGGACTGCAGCCCCACCGGGACCAGAGCACCACCAGCCTTCCTTTCCAGTACTGAGTTGATACACTGGTGATAACGTGAAAGTTGCCTTTGAAGTGGTCTGATTTGATGCTTTATTTCGCCGGAAAATGACAAATGCTGGAGATAGGCCAATATTTTTTTATACGACTGTTTTAAAAATGTTGAGTTTGCCGTAGTATAAAGAAAAAGCTTTAGCTTAAAGCCAGCTACCTTCTTTGACGCTAGGCTTTCTAGCGAGCTGAATAAACCTGGAAGGCATTTAGTTTAGCGCACAATGTAGAGCCGATAATGAAGAGTAGTCTCCACTGGTGACGATGCGCATTCTCGAAACAGCTCGTAATGAACAGATAGAGCCATTTCCCGCGACTGTTTAAAATAGTTTATTGTTGTAAGCACAAAAGTTCGATTTGGGAGGCTTCGTGCTGTTCCTCCCCTGATCGCGAAGCTTAAGTGGAGATAATAAACGAGCCATATTTTCGCAATAGTGCTCAGCGTCGGTCTGATTATTTTTACTGAAAACACTGTAACGCCGAGGCCGGACAGAGACACGATCAGTTTACCATATTTATCGGCGATTTCGCTTGAGGCCGTGCCAGCCCTTCCCGACGCGAAGCGAAGTAGCAAGACGTAAATCGGTGCTACTTACGAAAGGCACAGCCGTGTGGTGCCGATAATGAGCCATTTTAGCGGCAGTTCACGATAGCATCCTTACTTTCAGGTTGTAATGCTGGAGATATTAATTTTTACGACTCTGTGCTTGGTAAAGTCGTTTGTTTGCTGCGTTGCAAAGTCTGAGATTTATTTGATGTTGCAAATAACTTTTGATTTTAAATATGTGAAGAATAAACTAATAATATTAAAGCAAGATGAATTTAAAAATGAGTTAATGAAACATCTTGTAGTTCTGGTTCAGTCAAGACGACAAACCTATCAAAACACTCAAACGCCAGATAAATAACATTAATAATGATCAGCCGGGCAACGAGTTGAGCTGAGCTGCGCTAAGTGAAAAGCTTCGCAGAGATTAGCGAGGAAGCTGGTGTTAATACAACAATAAACCGGCTATTGGTTGGTACATTGTTCCCGCAGCTTTCTGAGAAGAAGTCACTTTTGTGGCGGCCTAATGCATCGACAAACCTTACTTCTGAAACAGAGAATAATATTTTATGGCTGATCAAAATAGTTGAGTCGAGTTGCATAAAAGTATGCTGATTTTTAATTTAGTAGCTGTACAGCCCTCCCTGATTAAAGTTTTTATGGAATAAAATCGAGAATAATTGGCTTAAAATTTAGCCATTAAAAACATGTAGCACAAAAACTCTGTGTTTTAAACTGGTCGAAAAACACAGTATTACTATGGTTCTCCTTAATACCTAGCTACTGTAATTTTGTAATTTCGACACATCGATAGTTGTGGCCCGAAGCTTGAGTCAGCTAGAAGTCATTTTAAAAATATTATAAAGCTGCAAATTATCTGACTGGATCTACGGCGTTTTGTAATGTGCAATTAGTTTTCTCGTATCTGTAATAACAACAAAGCTACAGGGCCTTTTCAAAAAGTGAAAACTGAGAACCACCCCTGAGCATCTGAAACGCTTCGCGATAAGCTTTGATGAACTCGTGTTACCTTTATAATGCTTTCTCCAAAAAGTAGCTCGAGGATTGGGGTATCAGATTTTTACTATACACTCCTGATGAGTCTCCAAGCTTCCCAGGTATGGACAACCAAAATGGGACACCCTGTACATACTCTGCCATAACTAAAATGGCCATTATTACAGGAGACATTTTGCACCTCTTATGGTGGACGTTTTTTGTCTCCTCCTTATGGTTATCGCATATTGGGAAACATAACGATTACGGCAGCAGTTTTAGACAAAGATTTTGCAGCCTCTTTTAAGAAATGATATTCTTGCGTCTGCAGCTTTTTTGACACATAACCTTATTACTTTACCTGTCGGTTGACCGGGTTTACGAAAAATCAGCACTTCGCTTCTATTCTCCATATGGGTTATATATTGATATTTAAATATGATGTGCAAACCACTCTAGTTGGATTCTTTCGGGTTTTCTTTTTTAAAGTGAAAGATGCAAACAATTACAGTATAAGCAAAACACAAACTGGCTAGGTTAGGTTTGGTAGTAGGAATCAAAAGCAAAGCAGTGCCGAGAGATCGTAACATGTAAATTGCTACTGTGAATTCGAAACATCTCTAAAAATGCGAGTCCGTCTTAATTTCTTTACACTATTTTATTTTTTTCTTACTGCTATGGATTTTTCGCTAATTAGAGCCTATGTATCAATGATATTTTAATTAATATGGAATTATAATACCAAACCTTCTTAAATAATTGATATTAAAAATTCTAGCTAACCCGGCAACTACGTAGTTTAACAATAACGATAACGCGATAAGCTCTTCAGTATTAATCCGTAATTAAAGGAGTCCGGCATGGTTAATAACGATAACGATCATGTTTGCGTTACTGCGGCACTCCATAGAATAACGTTAACCACCAACGGAATTGCAAATGTCTCTATTTACTTTTAGAATAATTTATTATACAGAACTTACATTTCTCTTATATTACGAGTCCAGTCAGATAATTTTTAACTTTATAATATTTTAAATAACTACTAAACGATGGCTTTCAGTTTGAATCTTTTAATATCGATATGTCGAAATTACAAAATTACATTAACAGATAGGTAGTATAAAAAAATGGTGGGAGGGTTTCCATAGTAATGCAAGGTCTAATTGTGTTTTAAATATACCAGTCGACCAGTTTAAAACTTTACAAATTTTACATTCCTAATTTTCTGACTTTAATATTATGTTTTTCAATAATAGATTTATTAATTATTTCTCGGTTTATTCTCTCCTCCGCTTCGTGTCGGGAGACAACACAACCCTCAAGCTAAAATCTAAAACTTTTTTCACTTGTACAATAAATAACTATTTTAAACAGTCGTATAAAATATTAATATCTCAGCATTGCAGTGTTTTTCGAGAAATAAAAGTTTATCGTCACCATTAGACCGCCGCTAAAGGTAACTTCATTATCAGCCACGGGAGTGTCGCCTTCGCTCACGTAGCCGGTTTATTGTCTCTCCCTTCGCTTCGCGTCAGGAGACAAACACAACCTCAAGCTAAAATCTAAAACTTTTTTCACTTGTACAATAAAATAACTATTTTAAACAGTCGTATAAAATATTAATATCTCAGCATTGCAGTGTTTTTCGAGAAATAAAAGTTTATCGTCACCATTAGACCGACGCTAAAGGTAGCACTTTATTATCGGCCACGGGAGTGTCGCCTTCGCTCAAGTAGCCGGTTTATTGTCTCCTTCGCTTCGCGTCAGGGAGACAACACAACCTCAAGCTAAAATCTAAAACTTTTTGTACTTGTACAATAAATAACTATTTTAAACAGTCGTAAAAAAAATTAATATCTCAGCATTGCAGTGTTTTTCGAGAAATAAAGTTTATCGTCACCGATTACGACCGCCGCTAAAGGTAACTTCATTATCAGCCACGGCAGTGTCAGCGCCTTCGCTCAAGTAGCCGGTTTATTGTCTTCCTTCGCTTCGCGTCAGGGAGACAACACAACCTCAAGCTAAAATCTAAAACTTTTTTCACTTGTACAATAAATAACTATCTTTAAACAGTCGTATAAAAATATTAATATCTCAGCATTGCAGTGTTTTTCGAGAAATAAAAGTTTATAGTCACCATTAGACCGACGCTAAAGGTAACTTTATTATCGGCCACGGGAGTGTCGCCTTCGCTCAAGTGAGCCGCGTTTATTGTCTCCCTGTCATGTCAGGAGACAACACAACCTCAAGCTAAAATCTAAAACTTTTTGTACTTGTACAATAAATAACTATTTTAAACAGTCAGCGAAAAATTGATATCTCAGCATTGCAGTGTTTTTCGAGAAATAAAAGTTTATCGTCACCATTAGACCGCCGCTAAAGGTAACTTCATTATCAGCCACGGCAGTGTCGCCTTCGCTCAAGTAGCTGGTTTATTGTCTTCCTTCGCTTCGCGTCAGGAGACAACACAACCTCAAGCTAAAATCTAAAACTTTTTTCACTTGTACAATAAATAACTATTTTAAACAGTCGTATAAAATATTAATATCTCAACATTGCAGTGTTTTTCGAGAAATAAAGTTTATCGCTCCCATTAGACCCACGCTAAAGGTAACTTCATTATCGGCCACGGGAGTGTCTGCCTTCCGCTCAATTAGCCCGGATTGCGGAAGAATAGGAAACGAGTGAGGTCGATCTGGTCAAATATAAGGGCTGCAATCCTGTCGTTAACCAAGATCGAACACCCTCTAAAGAAATCCATGCGGTCGTGGGGTGACTTGCAAACAAATTTTTACTTTCCCGATAGTCCTAGTTTATATGCATAATGCGTTGTAGGAAACAAGGAATTTATTGCAATTCTATTATTTTTTTTTTTTTTTTTGGTGGAAAGAACTATACAATCTTGGTTTCTACTTTTTAGTACAACAGTGAAATAATGTCCAAACAGTTTCATTTTTTTAACACGCTTTTAATTAGCTTGGGTTGTATGTTTGTATGTAACGGAATTTTTAAGCTTAATTTTCACCAACTTCCAGCGATTCCGATCTCTTTGAAACTTTGCACACCTATCAGGACCCATGACAATGCAATAACTCAAACAGTATCCCCGTTATCCTGATTAGGACCGTCAGGATAAAATTCCTGTACAAGATGCGCACGTGGTCCCTTGACAAAATGGCGAAGAAATTTATTGAGTGAATAAACTGGAGCATTTTACTAATTGATATATCGAACTAAAATGAAAAATAAATAATAGTTTAAAAAAACTAAAAACACGCTTTTATATGCGAACCGAACTAAAATTAAGAAAATAATTTTTCATTACAAGTTTGTCACTCTCACAGTAAAAAGCGTGGGGTGCATTCTACTATTTTTCATAACTTTTCCCTCATAGATATTTGCAAATAGAATAATTATAACATTTAATTATATTAAGGCACCACGCTTTTACTGTGAGAAGTGACAAACCCCTTTGTAATGAAAAATTCTTCATTTCTAGATTTTTAGTTCGGTTGCATATAGCTGCGTTTAGTTTCTTCGTTTTTTTTTAAACTATTATTTAGCTCTTATCACGCTTTTATTGGGGCTTGGGTTGTGCGTATGTATGTAACGGAATCTTCAAGCTTAATTTTCACCAACTTCCAGCGATTTGATATCTCTGAAACTTTGCCACACGTATCAAGGACCCAAGTGACAATGCAACAACCTGCAAAAAACAGCATCCCTGCGTTTAACCTGATTAGGATCGCCAGGATAAATAAATTCCCTTATAGATTTTTTAACACGCTTTTATTAGCTTGGGTTGTAAAGGTACGTATGTATGTATGTAATCGGAATCTTTAAGCTTAATTTTCACCAACTTCCAGCGATTTGATTTCTTTTTGAAACTTTGCACTGACGTATCAAGGACCCATGACAATGCAAATAATCTTGCCAAGCGACAGTATCCCGTTAACCCAATTGGGATCGCCAGGGATAAATAAATTCCTTTACAGATTTTTTAACACGCTTTTATTAGCTTGGGTTGTATGTATGTATGTATGTATGTAACGGAACTCTTTAAGCTTAATTTTTACCAACTTCCAGCGCGATTCAATTCTTTGAACCTTTGCACACAGCATCAAGGACCCGCTGACAATGCAATAATCTGCAAACAGTATCCCGTTAACCTGATTAGAATCGCCAGAATTCATAAACTTATAGATTTTCTGCAGAGAGTAACAGAGAAAGAGCTAGGTGCGCGATCTGCGCATGCGTGCAGTTTCGGACGTACTCTCAGCATAAGGCTGACAAAAACTTGTTCGGAGTAGTTGCGTTCTGAAACCCCATGCAACAGTGAAGCTTTTAAATGAAATGATTAGATTACGAAATAGTTCGTGAAACATTTCAATATCACATGTCCGCAGAAAACTAATTGTTAATATGGAACTAAAAAATGAAAAATATATAATAGTTTAAAAAACTAAAAAAACACGCTTTTATATGCAACCGAACTAAAAATTAGAAAATAATTTTTCATTACAAAAAGTTTGTATTACAGTAATAAAAGGTCAAACAATGAATCATAATTATATACCTCAAAATAGAATTATAATAAAATTTAAGATAATAACAGAATAATTCACTTCAGAATAAAAGCGTGGGGTGCTTAATAAAATAAATGTTATAATTATTTCATTTGTAAATATCTATGAGGGAAAAGTTACGAAAAAATAGTAAAATGCACTCCACGCTTTTTACTCTGAAGTGAATTATTCTGTTATTATCTTAAATTTTATTATAATTCTATTTTTGAGGTATATAATTATGATTGATTGTTTGACCTTTATTACTGTAATACAAACTCTTTGTAATGAAAAATTATTTTTAAATTTTTAGTTCGGTTGCATATAAAAGCGTGTTTTTTAGTTTTTTAAACTATTATTTATTAAGCACTGAATTTAAATAAATCACTTTTTAGGCCACGACAACATACCGGCTGATGCATCGCCGGGCGGGACATAGTACCATGTAATTTTTAATAGGGGTCAATTATTGGCTCCCTAATTATTTTAGAGAAAAATTCTATTAAAGTTTATTGAAGAGCATGCAAATCTACGTCCATGGTAAAAACTTTTAGATTTTTCGGTTAATTCGTTTGCTAGTTGGATGCTAATATATTTTTAAAAATTGTTACAATATTATCGCCTCATATTTATGAACAACAATAAAAATACCAGTTAGCGTGACATAACGTTGTCATTTTTAAATTTAGTGCTTTTATTATTATCAAAAAGCGTGCAGTGAAAAGATTAAAGTTGTATTTATACAAACGAATTAAGTTAGGTTAAACTAAACTAGAGTAACACATTTCAAGAACTTATGACATTTATAATAATTACATGCTTCAATAAATTATTAGTATTATTACAATAATTAATATGTTGAAATAAACTTAAGATTTAAGAAAATTTTCAAATATTCCTCCATTGACTGCTAGACATGAACCCAGACGTTCATAAAATTATCGTCTTACATTGGCTAACTGGTAAATTAAAATTTTATTGCATTCTGCAGAAATAGCATTTTTAACTAATCTAGATTAGAGTAATTTTTATCCTTGTATATCATGCTTTTTAAATGGCCCTAAATTTCAAAATGACAACGGTATGTCACGCTAACTGGTATTTTTATTGTTGTTCATAAATATGAGGCGATAATAATGTAACAATTTTTTAAAATATATAAGTAAATTTAACTAGCAAACGGGTTAACCAAAAATCTAAAGTTTTTACCATGTACGTAGATTTGCATGCTCTTCAATAAACTTCAATAGAAATTTTCTCTAAAATAATTAGGGGAGCCAATAATTGACCCCATTAAAAATTACATGGGATTTCCTATGTCCCGCTCAGGCGATGCATCACCCGGTATATACATTCTTCAAACTTAAGAAAGAATGCATTACATTTAATTTTAAGGTTTTTGTCTATTTTTAATAAGATATAATAAAAAATCTGATTGAGGATTGTACACTTTAAAACTATCATCGTCAATTGTCTCTAAAAAAAAGAGGCAAATGATTTTTGTGCTGCAAAAATAACGGCTGTGTTGTAAAAATAAAAAATTAATTTAAAGGTTAGGTAATAATAAATTAAATATGTTTATTTGAAAAGTGTTTATACAGTCATAAAAAAATATATATATAGTGTGCAACTCATGGATTGCCACATTCCCCTGGCGGATCATGCTGTCAAATCTCTCCATTCCTTAAAAAAATATATTCCCTATATACTTGTTATCATAATTTACTAATTTTGTGTTACTATCTTTATTAGTTTTTTAGCTAATAAATATAAGCCATTATGTACAGGATGGCGACTTGTCGTTCACCCTTGCAGGGTATAGCGAACACTAAAGAATTAAGAACAAAATCAATATTAAATATATTGTTTGTACTGATATAAATCACAAGAGAAGTTGCAAAAAAATATAGGGATGCGACTCACTCTGTTATGACTTACAGTCATACCTTGGAAAATGAGTAATATTCCATGCTCGTCCCATAATATATGTTGATCCCATATTTATTTCATTCTGAGAGCGATGCCACCAAGTACACAAAAATGATAAGCAAATAGACTCTTTTTGTGAACAATGGTTTAAGTGCAGTGAGTATTCAACCAGACGACTACTGCCACGCGTTACATGTTTTATCGGCGACATAGAGACAAAACGAAGAGGATCGTTTTTTAGATACGCGTGTTACGGTGTTTTCGCAATATTTTTATTTATTTATCAAAAATATATAATCAGGCTCTGTCAAAGGCCATGCGCTTTCGAAAATGTTTGTTTTACTTTATCATTTTTTGTGAACTTGGCGGCATCGCTTTTAGAATGAAATAAATATGGTTCTAACTATACTATTATCTTATGCTTTATTTGTTTTCTGAGAGATTAAATTAAGAAAAAAAATATTTGGCTTTTCTCCAGAATAATATTAAAAAGATTATTTACCATTTTATGAAAATTAAAACTTTTATACATTATGTAGAACTATTTTGCTCTTACACAATATAATAAAAGTAATTATTACTTGAAAATAAATAAAATAATAAAATATTTAATATTAAGTTACTTACAATACAAAGGTTTCAATCTATAAACAAGGTTCATTGACTCGGTTGAAATTATTTTAATCTAATAAAATAAAATCTCAACAAGACGCCAGACGAGAACTGGGCCAATGGTTGCGTCTCAAAAATGTGGTAAATAGTTTACCAAAAATGTGGTAAACAGTTTACCTAAAAACTTATTGATAAACTTAGTTAGAAAACTGAAAAAAATATAAAAATGAAACGTCTGATGGACACTTTAGAGTTTGACATTACTTTTGGAACAATTAACTGGTAAAAGATACACCTATAAGTATCCTGTATTAAGTTTTTAGGTAAACTGTTTACCACATTTTTGGTGAAACTATTTTACCACATTTTTGAAAACGCAACCATTCGCCCAGTTCTCGTCTCGCGTCTTGTTAAGATTTTATTTTATTAGATTAAAATAATTTCAACCGAGTGCTAATAAACCTTTGTTTATAGATTGAAACCTTTGTATTGTAAGTAACTTAATATTAAATATTTCATTATTTTATTTTTTTAAGTAATAATAACTTTTATTATATTGTGTAAGAGCAGAATAGTTCTACATAATGTATATACAGGGTGTTCATTTAAAAACTTTCCACTCAAGTTATCTTCGAAACGAGACAGATTTGAAAAAATCGCCGAAACACGTCAAGATATTTATTGAGGGGGAACGTTTTTACAAAAAATTGGACGGCGCCCCTTTAACCCCATAACCACCAGGGCCACCACCCCAAAATTCTTAAATGAGAAGGCGGGTCGAGTGATACATCATTTTAAAGCTTCTGACGAGTACTTTATAACCCTAGAATATGAAGTCAATATCTTTACCTATTACAAAATGGCAGTACTTTAAAAATTACCTAAATACCTGATTTGGATGGCCATATTTCCAAAACAAATAAAGTTAGATGTACCTAATGTGGTGTTTTCTTAAAGCTCTTTTAAAGGTCTTTTTAATGGTGATACTGGTAGTAATATACAGGGTAGAAGAAAAAGTACATATTTTTTATTTAAGAACCCTGTATATTATTTTACCATTAAAAAGATCTTTAAATGAGCTTTAAGAAAATACCACATTAAGTACATCTAACTTTATTAGTTTCGGAAATATGACCATCCAAATCAGGTATTTAGGTAATTTTTAAAGTACCGTCATTTTGTAATAGGTGAAGATATTGACTTCATATTCTAGGGTTATAAAGTACTCGTCAGGAGCTTTAAAATAATGTATCACTCGACCCACCTTCTCATTTAAGAATTTTGGGATGGTGGCCCTGGTGGTTAAGGAGTTAAAGGGCGCCGTCCAATTTTTTGTAAAACGTTCCCCTCAATAAATATCTTGACGTGTTTCGGCGATTTTCTCAAATCTGTCTCGTTTCGAAGATAACTTGAGTGGAAAGTTTTCAAATGAACACCCTGTATAAGTTTTAATTTTCATAAAATGTTAAATAATCTTTTTAATTTTATTCTGGAGAAAAGCCATTTTTTTTTTAATTATACTATTATCTATTGTACCACCTTTTTGTACTTTTAATTTACACCAACCCGTAAAAATATCCAGCTCGAAATCGAAACGTCTCCGGAAATACAGACATTACCCGGACCGTTCCCGGTGATTGGATTGTGTTTAGAGGGCAATCAGGCGACGAGCGCCTGGGGAATCCGCGTTTGCCGTGCCGACGTTAATGACTGCCGGCGACAAATCGGTCGCTTAAGCCAAGTCCCGTGGGACGATGTCAAGAAAAAAGACATATTTTAACATCGGGAATAAATGGAAAGCTACTAGTAATAAAAGACTGCAGTAAAGCAGGAAGTGTATTTAGAAGTATGTTATTAGGCACAAGGAATAATCCCTTACTGTCTTGGTGTATACAGGGTGTCCAGAAATATGTAGGCAATCTCTCGGATTCCTATACAATATAATATGACAAGTTTTTTTCGCCCTTTCGGGGTCATCCCACCCCGGCCCGACGACCGCCCCCTAGGTAGTGCACTGCAGCCTGAAGGCTTATTGTACGTTGACCCCTACTCCTTCCCATTCACACACCATTCATTCCATAACTTGGATGGTTGTTGCTCGGTCTGTTCGTTCACCCTCGAGCAGAACACCGCGTGCCGTTGCCCAAAACCCACAATGCCGGTCACCCATCCAAGTTATGGGCGCGCACTTCACTGCTTAACTCCGGAGATCGACGCTTGCCGATAAAACCGGAGCAGCCACAAGCGCGCCTAAAAAATATGACAAGTGCCTATAATTTGTTTTCTTAAAGCCCTGTATACAGCGATATGTACAATTTAAGGAGACCTCTTAAAAACTTTTACAATACTTGGTATGAAGAATTATTTTCTTAATATGATAATTATTGATAAGGACTTCTTAAAATTAAGTAAAAGCAAATAAAAAAAAATGTGCTCCAGAACTTGCACCAATCTTAACTCGGCTCTTTCGAATTTATTACGACACAGGTATCTTTCCGAGAGCTGAAAAGCTGCACGTGTTCAGCCTATTCCCAAGAAAGGATCTAAATCTCTTCCATCTAACTATAGACCAATTTTCTCAGTTCATTGTAAAGTAATGGAAAAAATCATTAATTCACAAATTTTGTATTTAGAAAAACACAAAATTTTTTACGACTGGCAGTATGGATTTCGCCACAAAAGATCTACAGCAGATTTTCTTTCCTTCGTATCACACTGCTGGAATAAGTCTCTTGAGTTTCTAGGTGAGTCCCAGATCGTTGCTCTTAACATATCCAAAGCTTTTGACCAGGTCTGGCATGCCGCACTTCTTAATAAACTTCCCTTCTATGGTCTTTCAACTAAACTCTGTACTTGGCTCTTTAGTTATCTATCTGATCGACGTATATCAGTTATTGCGAACGGCCATTCTTCAAGCTTTCACCAAGTTAATGCTGGAGTGCCTCAGGGCTCAGTTCTGGCACCAACATTATTTCTTCTTCACATCAACGACCTTCTCTCGTCCACAACTAATTCCATTCATAGTTTTGCCGACGATAGTACCCTTTACTCCAGTTTTCAGGTTCCTAAACCCATCACTAAACCTGATTTGGAAAACAAACGCAGAGCGATGCAGATATCTCTTTCGCAGGATCTTAATTTAATATTGGATTGGGGCGCCAAAAATCTCGTCCACTTTAATGCATCCAAAACACAATCATGTTCCTTGTCGCGAAAAGAGTCACCAAATACTCATCCTCTACTTATGAGCGGCCAAGTTTTTACAGAGCAAAGACACCTTTGATCTTGTGGACGTCACATTTGAAAGTAACCTTAACTGGCATAAACACATTGTATCTATAGCCACGGCAGCTTCAAAAAGCTTGGATTTCTCTTTCGAGCCAAAAAGTATTTTTCCCTTCTAATTTATACACTTTATATGTGTCCCAAATCCGACCTCCCTTGGAGTATTGTTCTCATATCTGGGCATGGCTTTCCCCAAACCCTAAGCATTCTGGATTCTACTATTCTATTATTTAATGATCCTTTACTTACAGAAAGGCTTCCCTCTCTTGCCTATCGTCGGGCTGTGGGGGATCTATCGTTTTTTTATGGGTACTTTCATGGCTTCTGCTCTGAAGAATTGTCCAGTATAATTCCTCCACTCACGGTTCCTAACAGAGAAAGTCGTGGTTCCGCGCGTATGCATCCCTATACGGTCCAACTGGACAGGTCCCGAACTTCCCACTTTGTTCGTTTCTTTATCCCTAGAGTTTCTAGAATGTGGAACCTGCTGCCCGCGAAGGTCTTTCCTTTCCCCCCAAATCTTCAAGTATTTTAGTCCCGTGTCAACAAACTCCCTCTTACCTCGCTTAAGACAACCCACGGTACATTAGTATTTAGAGGCTTTTAGTCTTGTTCACAATAAAAATCTTTAATTCTCAGGATCTCTCTTATCCATAGTTTGGATATCGAAAGTAATTATCCTTTAAGGAGGTGGGTAAAGATCAGAACTTTTTCGCCCATCGCATCGTAGTGACGAAAATTAAAAGTTCTTAAATTTATACAAAATAATATTTGGTTTTCTCCAGAATAAAGAGGTTTAATAAACATTTTAAGAAAATTAAACTTTTTCTATACTATATGAAGAACTGTTCTGCCCTTGCATAATATAATAAAAGTTAAGATGTTTTTAAAAGAAATAAATTATTGAAATATTAAATAGTTATTTTAATTTGGGTTATCTAAAAAATTACTTAAAATACAGAGAAGGCTGCAAACTCTAAATAAAGGTTCATAGGCTTCCGGTCGAAATTATTTTATCATAATCCAGTAAAATAAAATCTCAACGAGACTGCCAGAACAAGAACTGAGCCTATGGCCTCGACTCAAAAAATGTGATAAACTTTTTACCAAAAATTACTGTTAAACTGGCTAAAAATGAAAAAATAAACTTTTATTACAACTAACTAAATGACTAACAGTCTGAGTTTGACATTACTGTTGTAAAATTAGTAACTGGTAAAAGATACACCTGTTAGGTATTGTAGGCAAGTAACGAAAATACAGAAAATATCTGATTATGATACCTAACAGGTGTATCTTTTACCAGTCAACTGATTTTACAACAGTAATGTCAAACTAAGACTGTCAGTCATTTAGTAAGTTCTAATAAAAGTTTTTTTTTATTTTTAGTCAGTTTAACATATGGATGGTGGAGGGGAGGATAACCATCTGAATGTTTTACAAAGTGTCCGCCGAAAAGAGCAACTTAAGGTGACGCCACAGTAGCCAGAAGAGATTTTTAACCAATGAGCATGAATTATTAGAGTGAGGTACTAAATGAAAAAGGACAGATACAAAATAAAAAAGGAAAGAAATACCAAAATCCCTCCACTGGCTACTGTGGCGCCATCCCAACTTGTTACATTCCGATGGCTACTTTTTCAACTTGTCCGCCATAAAAGATGGTTATCCTCCCCTCCACCATCCATAGTTTAACAGTATTTTTTGGCAAAAAAGTTTACCACATTTTTGAGACGGGACCATAGGCTCAGTTCTCGTTCTGGCAGTCTCGTTGAGATTTTATTTTGGATTATGATAAAATAATTTTGACCGGAAGCCTATGAACCTTTGTTTAAAGTTTGCAAACTTCTCCGTATGGTAGGTAATTTTTTATATAACCTAAATTAATATAATTATTTTAAATTAAATATTTTTTACATTTTAACTTTTCTTACACTTATGCAAGGGCAGAATAGTTCTTTATAGTATGAAAAAAGTTTAATTTTTTCTGTTAAATGTTTATCAAAACTCTATTCTGGAGAAAAGCCAAATATTATTTTGTATAAATTTTAACTCCCAGAAAACAAATAACCTATAAAATTAAAAGTTCTTTACAAAATAATAGCTATTTATGTATCAAGGGCGTTACTAGGACTATAATGCCCTGAAGGTAGATTTCGACCTGATGGGCAATATAGTCCAGTAAAGACCGTGGTGCATACAATGCTTTATGTTTTACCCAAAAAGAGTTTTTCAATGACTAATTACATTATTTATTCCCAATATAAAAATAAGTTGCACCTGTACCTGTATACGTAAGTAGATAATGACTGGTGTTAAGTTTGACTTTGATGTTTCTATCAGTTAGTCAGTTGGCATTTTTATTTAACGATTTTCTCAAAATGGAAGAAATTCCACAAAATATAAGAGAAAAGGCCATAAAAGCGACCGAAAATCTTTTGCCAGTTAAATCAAGGCAACAGTATGATCGGGAGTATGGCATATTTGGTATTTGGAAAGATGCGAACGCAATGTTTGTATAAACATGATCTTTATTGTGAGAGAAGTAAAATTGGATAAGCAATAAAATTTCCATATTAGCGCATTAGGGCATTATAAGCGGGCATTATCATAATGCCCGCTTATAATGCCCTAGGTGTGATAGCAGGTATTATTGCTACCATAACATATTCCCGTTTCTAAGGTATTACAGATCAATAATAGATGAGTAAAACATAAAATTATTTTATCCATGTATAATAAGTTTAGGTATTGGTCTTAACATTTTTTTTTAGTGAGTGGTATACAAAAATAAATAGCAAGATATATAAAACGGCCAATAAACTTGGTATATTTGTTAAAATTTTGAGTGAATTTTCTTTTTTTTTTACTAAATAAAATCTGTCAAGAACTTTGTGCACCAAGATTCTATTTGGTCTTTCGAATAATACAGTAAATAGGCTTCTCGGGCAGACTCCAATATTTGTTTGGGTGCGTCGAGTGCTCGATTGATTTTTTAGCAAAATATTAGAGAAATTCTAAAAAATAACAAAATTTAACGAATAAAACAAGTTTTATTGCCATTTTATGTGACTTGCCATTTATTTTTGATACCACTTCTGGAAAAATGAAAAGATAAATACCTAATTTTTTTACCAGATATAGTAAGTTAATTATCATAAGAACTTTTAATTTTTGTGACTATGATGGTCGAAAAGGGTTGATCTTTACCCACCTTCCTTGTCTTTTAGTAACAAGTAATTATGTCTAAATAAAAGTTTTTGCAGAAATAAACCATTTAAAATGTAAGTATATTACTTAATGATTTAAGTATTAAAATATAGTATTTTATGTTTTATTTGTTTTCTGGGAGATTAAATTTAAACAAAATATTATTTGGCTTTTCTCTAGAATAAAATTAAAAAGTTTATTTTACATATTAAGAAAATTAAAACTTTTATACATTTAAAATAATATTTTGTTTAAATTTAATCTCCGAGAAAACAAATAAAACATAAAATACTTTATTATATGGCTAAACATTTTTTACTATTCTTTTTATCTGGTTAAGATACCTAATAGGTGTATCTTTAACCAGTTAATTTTTTCAAAAGTAATGTCAAACTTTAAAGGGTCCATCAGACACACACAATAAATTTTTTTTTCAGTTTTCTAACAAGTTTATAAGTAAGTTTTTAGGTAAACTGTTTACCACATTTTTGGTAAACTATTTACCACATTTTTGAGACGCAACCATGGGCCCAGTTCTCGTCTGGTGTCTTGTTAAGATTTTATTTTATTCGATTAAAATAATTTCAATCGAGTGTTAATGAACCTTTGTTTATAGATTGAAACCTTTGTATTGTAAGTAACTTAATATTGAATATTTCATTATTTTATTTCTTTTAAAGTAATAATAACTTTTATTATATTGTGTAAGAGCAGAATAGTTCTTCATAATGTATAAAAGTTTTAATTTTCTTAAAATGTTAAATAAACTTTTTAATTTTATTCTGGAGAAAAGCCAAATAATATTTTGTTTAAATTTATTAAAATATATCCCTGATTGACACACATTTCTCCCTTAAATCTCTACGGTTTTCAAAGCCATCCCCTTTTTCCAGTCGTTATTGTATTACTCTACACTTTATCTCACGGGCACCCGTTAACCCGGTCTCAACCCCTACGTGGTTAAGTGGCGCGGATCGGACGCTTTGTCCTGACACGGACCAGGACTATTTATCCAGACAGCAGGACTGTGTTGCCGGACCTTCAAAAATAATAATTACCCATTTTACTAATTAAATTATTAAGAAGTTAAAATCACCTTGTTATCTTTTTTTTCTTAGAATATTAAAAAAACATTAAAAAAATTAATTTGTTATTTTACATTTTTTATTATAAAAGAAAATTTACAAGTACCTTTTAAGATTGGTTAAACGGTACTGTATACCTGGTGGTGCGTCACCAAGCGGGACTTAGGAAATCCCATGTACAGGGTGGCGCATTTCGTTGACCTTGCAAGGTATAGCGAAACTTAAAAACGTTAGAACAAATCTGATTGCGCAATTTTAATCTTTGAAACAAATTTATAAGTTAAAGCAAATCATGGCTAATTTGATTTGTTTTGGAAATATAGAGTGTTTTTCAAATTTTGTCAATTTGGCCGGACATTTGTAACTCGCTTGATATTAGAGATGTAAATGAAAAAGTTTTACGTGAAATTTAGTGGCGTACCTATATTATTTTCATTGACTTTTATTTTAAAGTTATAACACAAAAATGTTTTTTTAATGGAACACCCTGTATATTTTATCACCAATTGAAAAATCTCCTAAAAAGCCATAAAAGTATACAACATTTAATATTTTTAATTTGTCATAGTTTCGGAAATATAGACATCGTCAGGAATGCGATAATAAAATGGCATTATAAAATTAAAGCACCCTATATATTTTATTACCATTAAAAAGACATTTTAAAGACCTTTAGGAATTTACCCAATTTAAAATAATTTTCTCCAACAGTTTTGGAGATATCAGCTTCCAAATCCTAATGCGTATATTGACTATTTTTGAGATTTATATGGTCATATTTCCAAAACTATAGGAGATAAATATATCAAATATTGTATTTTCTTAAAAACATCTTTGCATCAGTAATATAATATACAGGGTGTTTCGTAAAAAATCCTGATGATGACTATATTTCCGAAACTATTAAAAATACCTACATAAAATGTAGTATCTCCTATAGATTTTAAGGAGACCTTTTAACTGATAATAAATATACAAGGTGTCCCATTTAAAAAAAAAAACCCAAATTTGTGCTACAACTTTAAAATAAATTTTAATAGAAAAAATATACGTACGCCACTGAGTTCTACGGAAAAATCCCTACAACTTTTTATTTACATTTTTTTTTACCTCTAATATCAAGCTAGTTACAAGTGCCTGGCAAAATTGACAAAATTCAACGAAAAGGCGCCACCCTGTACATTTTAAGGGGGTTAATTATTGGCTCTCCTGTACATTTTAGAGAAAAATAGGCGTTAAAATTTAATAGCTATTCAAAATTCCTTATTTTTTAAATAAGCACAAATTTAATGAGGTGTTCTTTTATGTATTATTTTTACACGTAGGTTGTTTCCTAGTTGCGGTTCAGTATTTAAATAGTATCTTAAAGATTCCTGATGCGATTTTAATAAAATTTGGTAGTACTATCTATAGCCGTAAATCCCTGTACTACAAAATAAACATATAGAAAATTATTTTTGAACATTATTTTTTATAATAATTACTTACAATTATGTAATAAATCCAACACAAATACCTAATTAAGAATGGAGCATTAAGTGTTTTTTCTTTTTTATTAAATTGGCTCATGAATAAGCCTTTTTACCGCAATTAGAAAACACCCTGTATAATTATAATAAATATACAAATGAAAGAACCTTGGGGCAGAAGCATTCAAAAATTATAGCACATGCAAATCATTGTTTTAGTTTGGCAACATTGCTGTTTTTATGTTTTTTGTTCGTTTTGTATGCGATGAAGAATCCGTTGTTGACTTTGGAAATAAAAAAGTATTACAGATCCACTGAAGATGTGTGTTCTGTGTTAAGATTTAGAACATCTTGACCCCTTGTAAAATCTTCTTTGAAATTTCCACCTTATTACTATAGGATTCAGCAATATATCCCTCCGCAACAGAAGAAGACTTTCAACCTCCATGCCTTTTTAAGTCCAAAATATCGACATCCGAAGCATTGGCAAGGAACGTAGTTGACGTTCTTCTAAAAGAATGGCCAATGTATCTACTGATGTCTTCAAGCTTCAAAAACTTCGCAATTTCTTTAGGTACATTTGAAATAGTAACGATACAATAAGCGTTCATCTAGAGCATTCCTTGGTCTCAGCTTAATATATTCCTGTAGAAATCTGATATAAGGAACTGAGCCTTCATCGTTGGTTACTACAAAGTTTCTTTTAACTTTATTTTTAGACTCCACTATTTTTACTATAGCCACGTCATTTCTTATTTCTACATCACTTAGCTTCATTCTGTATATTTCGTCTGTCCAGCATGCCCCAGCCACTCCCATAATGGCTATTACTTTCATTGGTAAGTAACTTTGATCAGGCGCGTTAAGTAAAAACTTTATGATTTCTTCTTTTTTAAAAATTTTTGACTTTTTTGCCTCATAACCATCGTTTTTCCTTTTAATAAAAGCAACTAGTTTCGTGAACTCCGAAATATCTTGATTTTTGTTTACGGAAATTGTTAACTTGAGCATGGAATATATAGACCAGAGGGTTGGTGGTGATAAAGACTCGGATTTTTCTTGAAAATACCCCAACATCACATTCTCGTCAATCCGCCCCACATTTTTTGTAGCAAGCCATTCAGAAAACGATTTATATGTTTGATGGTACCTCTCTTTAGATTTGTCTGGCAGAAGTGAGGCACACGCAAGGTCAGCTGCCTTTTGGATGCCATATT
>JACEGR010010383.1:0-19383 GCA_014170235.1 Listronotus bonariensis
CAGGCGTGCAGGTAAAAGAGATATTTTCGCGCCCCGTTTACCTCCGTCCATAATATATGCGCTACCCGACTTCTTTTTTTATTTATTATTTTTAACTTTTTTTATTAGTTTTATTTATTTTTTTAAAGTCGTTTTAGTTTTTTTTAAGTGTTTATCTATATATGAAAACAGTGTGCTATTTGCTATTTTCACATGTGGTCGTAGAAAAATATACTTTTTAACAAACCCTTTAGCATTTTTCTAAAAAATAAATATCTGATTCTTACATTATTTCTTTCATATACAGGGTGTTCATTTAAAACTTTCCACCCAAGTTATCTTCGAAACGAGACAGATTTGAGAAAATCGCCGAAACACGTCAAGATATTTATTGAGGGGAAACGTTTTCACAAAATTGGACGGCGCCCCTTAACCCCTTAACCACCAGGGCCACCACCCCAAAATTCTTAAATGAAAAGGCGGGTCGAGTGATACATCATTTTAAAGCTCCTGACGAGTACTTTATAAACCTATTACAAAATGGCGGTACTTTAAAAATTACCTAAATACCTGATTTGGATGGTCATATTTCCGAAACTAATAAAGTTAGATGTACCCAATGTGGTGTTTTCTTAAAGCTCTTTTAAAGGTCTTTTTAATGGTGATACTGGTAGTAATATACAGGGTAGAAGAAAAGTACATATTTTTTTATTTAAGAACCCTGTATATTATTTTACCATTAAAAAGATCTTTAAATGAGCTTTAAGAAAATACCACATTAAGTACATCTAACTTTATTAGTTTCGGAAATATGACCATCCAAATCAGGTATTTAGGTAATTTTTAAAGTACCGCCATTTTGTAATAGGTGAAGATATTGACTTCATATTCTAGGGTTATAAAGTACTCGTCAGGAGCTTTAAAATGATGTATCACTCGACCCGCCTTCTCATTTAAGAATTTTGGGGTGGTGGCCCTGGTGGTTAAGGGGTTAAAGGGGCGCCGTCCAATTTTTGTAAAAACGTTCCCCCTCAATAAATATCTTGACGTGTTTCGGCGATTTTCTCAAATCTGTCTCGTTTCGAAGATAACTTGAGTGGAAAGTTTTTAAATGAACACTCTGTATAGAACTGCTTTAGTACTTAATTTATTTTGACAAATTTATATCGTGGTTTACCGATTTTTTCCAGGCAAAACTATTTTGAATAACTAATTGACAAACTACAAAAAATATAATTAAAAATAAAACAGTTCGGCAATTACTGTCATAAAAGTTAATTTTCTATTTTTAATTATTGTTTAAACTAATTCGATTTTAATTTAACTGCATTTACGTAAACATTTTTAAGTTCTGAAAATAATAGTGGATAATTCATATGTATATTACACAAAATGGGTATTCAAAATAAATAAAGTTTAAAGGAGCAGCTAAAACCCCTTTTTGCAATCATCTTTTTTTTCCGAGCGGTATTAGAGAATTTTTTAATTTATCTTTGGACAAACCACGAAGACTAAAAGCCTAAATACTAACGTACCGTGGGTGTCTTAAGCGAGGTAAGAGGAAGTTTGTTGACACGGGACTTAAATACTTGAAGATTTGGTGGGGAAGGAAAGACCTCCGCGGGCAGCAGGTTCCACATTCTAGAAACTCTAGGGATAAAAGAACGAACAAAGTGGGAAGTTCGGGGTCTGTCCAGTTGGACCGTATAGGGATGCATACGCGCGGAACCACGAGTTTCTCTGTTGGGAACCGTGAGTGGAGGAATTATACTGGACAATTCTTCAGAGCAGAAGCCATGGAAGTACCTATGAAAAAGCGATAGATCCCCCACAGCCCGACGATGGGCAAGAGATGGAAGCCTTTCTGTAAGTGAAGGATCATTAATGAGACGAATAGCTCTTCTTTGAATAGAATCCAGAATGCTTAAGGTTGTGGGGGAAGCCATGCCCCAGATATGAGAACAATACTCTAAGGGAGGTCGGATTTGGGACATATTAAAGTGTATAAATTAGAAGGGGAAAAAGACTTTTTGGCTCGAAAGAGAAATCCAAGCTTTTTGAAGCTGCCGTGGCTATAGATACAATGTGTTTATGCCAGTTAAGGTTACTTTCAAATGTGACGCCCACAAGATTGAAGGTGTCTTTACTCTGTAAAACTTGGCCGCTCATTAGTAGAGGATGAGTAATTGATGACTCTTTTCGCGACAAGGAACATGATTGTGTTTTGGATGCATTAAAATGGACGAGATTTTTGGCGCCCCAATCCAATATTAAATTAAGATCCTGCGAAAGAGATATCTGCATCGCTCTGCGTTTGTTTTCCAAATCAGGTTTAGTGATGGGTTTAGGAACCTAAAAACTGCAGAGAAGGGTACTATCGTCGGCGAAACTATGAATGGAATTGGTTGTGGACGAGAGAAGGTCGTTGATGTGAAGAAGAAATAATGTTGGTGCCAGAACTGAGCCCTGAGGCAATCCAGCATTAACTTGGTGAAAGCTTGAAGAATGGCCGTCCACAATAACTGATATACGACGATCAGATGGATAACTAGAGAGCCAAGTACAGTACAGAGTTTAGTTGAAATCTCATAGGAGGGAAGTTTATTAAGAAGTGCGGCATGCCAGACCTGGTCAATTTTCCTAAATGCCTTTCGCTAAGCACAGCGACAAACGGAGAAACAATAAAATTGGTCGGCCGTCGACGGTTTAATATTATTCGTTTCTCTTTTTAACTTTCTAAAGCGCTTATATGTGCTTCTTTCTGTGGTTTTAATGCATCCTGCATTGCCATAAAAACCATAAGTCAATTTAAAATGCGGACAAGTGAATTTGCTCGATTATGTATTAAGGGAGATTTTGCAAAGCCATTGATTTGTTGTTGTTTTTAAGGATTAATTATATTTATCTTTTGGTTTTAAAAATGAATTACGTAGGTTAATCATAACGAAAGAGCATTTATGCAAGTTGCATATCTTGCTTATTTTATGCAAAATATTCTGATTTTGTGTTCACTAGGTAGTTTAAAAAAGTATGCCCCAATCACGTCTGTTGATGTAGAACGAACGAAGCGTTTCTATTTACAAATATATGTAGGTACTCAGACCGAAAAGACATAAACACTTGGTGTAAAATTTTAAAAAACATTTAATTGTTAATATTTATATTTAGTTTAATATTTTTATAAATACCATTTTGGTATTATCCTATTTATCTTTTTTTTTTTGAACAAAAATATTTGCATTGAGGTCCTAAAGTTCGTCGCCCCCTTCTAACTTTTGAACCGTTCTGTATATTTTCATGAAACTTGAAACAATATTTTATGACGAAGGTCTGCAATTTTTACATATCAATGACAGCTCTAAATGTCAAGGTAACATCTAGGTGCCATATTGCGAAAAAAAATTAAGGAAAGGGGGTCTTGTGGCACATCATTTTAAAGCTCCTGACAGATACTTTACAACCCTAGAATATAAAGTCAATACCTTCATCTAATACAAAATGACAATACTTTTAAAATTATTTAAATACCTGATTTTGATGGCTATATTTCCGAAAGTAATAAAGTGATGTACTTTTCTTAAAGCTCTTTTAAAAATCGACAAGCGGATAGCTGCAGCCCCGTGTGTATCGATTTGTTGCAGCCCGCGTGTATCGATTTATAAACTTTTGACAGATATAATGTATTCTACCAGCGGTTAGCTGCAGCTCCGTGTGTATCGATTTACTGCAGCCACGTGTGTATCGATTTATAAGCTTTTGACAGACAATATAAAAACCGAAGACAGAGTATAGGTGGGGGTTATGGTTAGTACTGGTTGGTTAAATCTTTTTTTTAATTTCTTATTTAAACCTCCATTGCTGTCAAAAGCTTATAAATAAATCCAAAGTCGATTGATGAGATAAGGTCACGACATTCGCCATATTGGCTAGCGCGGCTGTGACGTCATGTCGGGCCATTTTCGGCCATGTTTGATTTTATGCAGATCAGTGGCGTAGAATTAAGGAGAAACCAAAATAGAACTGTATGTTGTAAACAAAATTTATTGGATTATTTTAATAGGCATAACCTAAAACAAAAACTTAAATGTGGTTTAAATATTGAAAATCAAAAATTATCAAAGCGACGACAGGACGATGAGGTACCTGGCAGAGCAAAACATTTTCCATGGTTCCGTAAGTCAAAAACCATTTTAAAAACTTTGTTTATAGGGTGTCCGCTAATGAATGGTACACAGAAAAACCACAGATTTCTTATGCCAAAATATTAAGATTTAACCAAACATACCTAATATCCAAAAGTTTATAATAAAGAAGATACGCGGAGTGTCATAGTAAAAAGAAAAAGTAAATTTATTTCGATAATTGTTCCCCCTTATTAAATATCTTAATAAAACGGTATCTCGGGGTTTTTAAACATTAGCTTTTCAGATCGAATATTAATTTTTGTGTGTAGACTAGAGGGCGATGGGTACACTATTTAAAATTCTCTAAAACTACCCAATTTTTTGTTACTACTCTGTATGTATGTAAATTAGTAAGCTTCTCTATGCTTTCTGCAGAAAAAAGGTATACTTAGTAAGAATCGGTCTTGAAAACCGTTTTTAAGGTATTCACGTTTTATAGTTGTTCAGTGCACCCGAAAGTATGCACCTTCAATAACATCGTATTAGCTATAATTACAACTGCTCAAATATAAATAGCTGATAGCTAAAAACTCCTGGACACCGAGTTTTATTAAAATGTTTAAAACATCAGAAATCGAAATGCATGAATAAAAAATATTTATATCCCTTTAACACCCCGTATTTTCCTTATCATTAACTTTTGGATATAGGTATGTTTATTTAAATCCTAAATGGGCATTTTCGCATAAGAAATCTGTGGTTTTTCTGTGTACCATTAATTAGCGGACACTCATCAGTATCATATGTATATAAAAACATGAATGACTGAAAACTATTCGACTAAACACTATCAAAATCTCTAAAATAAAACGAGTCCGAACCAATAATATGTGAAGTCTCTAAACTAACCAAAAACATTAACAACTGGAAATCCTTGCAAAATATACAACCAAAATGAAAATGGCAAATTTCCACAGTTTTTACCAAACAAAGCTTCGACAAGGCACGACTCTGTCATCAGCTGATAATGCTACCAACTTTGAACAGAATTGCCAACCGAAATCGTAATTCTCACACCCTCACGTACCTGACAAAAGCTATCACCGGTCTTGCTTATGTCTAAACCCCTTCTCATAAAGAAACTCTGAATAAATCGATACACACGGGGCTGCAGCTAACCACTAAAACAGGTACTAGTACTGTTTTTTTAGTGAATATTTACCGATTTAATAGTAATAATAATAAACTAAAAAAGAGAAATAAATATTAAAAGATAAAATTGAACCAGCTTTAAAAGAATTAGTAAAACTTACTAAAAAGTTTACAAAAATAAAAAAAGAAGCTGGTAATAACATATGTGCTCAACTACTAAATGTTAATAAGTAAATGAACAAAAGATTTTATACTTTAAGGCCATATGCCATCACCTGACTTCTTTTTAAAACCTTTTAATGAGTTTTACTAATTCTTTTAAAGGCGGTTAATTTTTTTAAATTATTTGGAATATTTTGCCACAAATTTAAACGTTTTTTGACGCCAACAATTCCATTCAATTAACTTAATTACCCAATATTTAACTATAGGTATTTCACTGCGACCATAGTTGCAATACCATCAATGCTAGTTCGATCGATACTTGAGTACCATACACGTCAAAAAACTCGTTTTTAATAACCTCGTCAACCTCATTAAATAGCTAATAATTAAAAAAGATGATTAACAAACAAGTTCTATGAACAAAATATTGGAAAAATTCTTTCGTAGTGTATTTAGTTACTTTTTGGTTGTCTTCAAGTTCTTACGTTGGTGGTTTGTTAACGCGTTAACTTTCGAAAATACTGAAGAAGCTGAAGATTCAGAAGTAGAAAGCGAAGAAACAACACTTTCGGTGTTGTTAATGAACGACAAAAGGAGTAGTTGTAAAGATTTTAGTGGTTCTAGTAAACATAGCAAAATAGGTAGTGAAATTAGTGCGGATAAGAAGGGTGGTGATGGTGAAAGAACGGACGAAACTTTGAAAACTAGTTCTAGTAGTGCTTCTTTAAAGTTAAAACGACCGGAAACGCTTAATTTTGTGCCTAAAACGGATAAAAACTTTAAAAATACGGTAAAAAAGAAAGAGAGGGTTGCTAAAAAGCCTTCCGAACCTTCAGTTGGTAAAGATTCCTCCTCAAGTCTTGTTGATAACTGTTTAGATTACATAGAATCAAATCAAAATGCTTCTAATTTGAGCAACCAAGATCAAAATTCTACAAATTTACCTCAGAGTAGTTCAGAATACACCAAGAAGGCTTCTCAAGACCAACAAAATACTTTTAACGATACCCAAAAAGCTTTAGATATATCAGGTGTTAAAAAAATTCAACAGAACATCAGGGCAACTTAAAGGTTTTAGATACCAGTCAAAACGGTGTACAACACCAACATTTGGATACTGAAAAGTACACCAAGCCTATCCAAGTGCCTTCAGAAATTGAAATATCTAGCCCTACTACATCAGAAGTCTCAAATACTTCTAGTGGCCTTATTCAAGTAGATAACTCGTTTGAACAACCAGACTTAGCGTCGCCTTTACAAGCTTTTACGCCAACTTTCAACTTCGTGTTATCGAAAATGTTGAATAAAAAGTTTTTAGCGAGGAGGAATAGTAAGAGATTTGTGATTGGGGATGGGGAAGATGAACTTCCTTCCCCCACTCCTCCCGACGTGACTATTACGGAGAGTCCCAATGTGGAGAATAGGTCCGATTGGCTGAATATGGAGAATGTGGGGAGGTTGCAGGTGCCTAGAAAGGGGCTAAAGTGAGTATTTTGTTAGGTTTAGGTTTTGGGTAAAATTTTTGTTTGGTTTTCTACGGATTTGGATATAATAAGTAACATGTATATATTGTTGTTAAATTTTAAATAGTATTTATTCCCGCTTAGTCAACACAATGGTCTACTGCGCATTAAGTTTGTTTAATAATTTAAGAACACTAGTTTATAAAAAAATACATGTTAGCGTTTTAATTCTACTCGTTAACAAGTTTTTTGTATTTGTGTAAGCTTGTTTTTTTGGGAAGTCCTAAAATTACCTTGAAATATCATAAATTAAATTGTATTTAATTTGCATTTAAATATACAACATTACGAAGTCTAAAAACATTGAAGCAAATACTTGAGTAAATAAAAATAAAAAAATTGTAAAACTTGAAGTCGAAACAGTTGACTGACCAAGACTTCCGGTTTCTCATTTGTTTTTATTTATTTTTTTTGTTCTATAAGGGGTTGTTATAAGAAAAATGGACAACTTTTTCCAGTTTGAGGTCATATACTTTGGGCACTTCAGATTAATAATATACAGGATGTTCATTTAAAAACTTTCCACTCAAGTTATCTTCGAAACGAGACAGATTTGAGAAAATCGCCGAAACACGTCAAGATATTTATTGAGGGGGAATGTTTTTACAAAAATGGGACGGCGCCCCTTTAACCCCTTAACCACCAGGGCCACCACCCCAAAATTCTTAAATTAAATTAATAACCCTAGAATATGAAGTCAATATCTTCACCTTCACTTTTAATCTGAACATTTGGCAATAATGGCTTATCTGTTCAACTTTACGCCTCCGAGTTGTATATTTAGTGATTTTTTTAAATTAAAATTTAACGTGCTCGTTCAGTCACGGTCAGGTTAGTTCTGGTTAGCAACACTTTTTTTTTAAATTGGCTAAATTGACATATTCTCGATGTTGCCAAATGCTCTTCATATTTCATCATCATTTTATAACAACCTAAATAAAACTAAGAAATAGAGACATTTTGCACCTCTTATTTTGCAATTTCGTTGTGGTTAACGTTATTCCTAGTCTGCGCAGTTACGCAAACATGATCCGTTATCGTTATTAACCATTCCGGACTCCTTTGATTACGAATGAATACCGAAGAGCTTATCGTTATCGTTATTGTTAAACTGCGTGGTTGCCGGATTGTAGAATTTTTAATATCAATTATTTAAGAAGGTTGACATTTTAATGCTCGCCTGCAGTTATTGGCTCACGAACTGTGTGGAACTTGCTAATAATTGACTCAACTTTCTGTAACAATTTGTCAAAATGCTCCTTCGACATTCTTAAATAATTGAAGTGTTTTTCATTATCATGTTTTCTTAACTCCTTTAATAAAGTATAATATTGGCTATGAACTTTTCTTCCTAAAAAATTTTTTTCTAACCCAAAACCTGTGCTCCCTTTTAGTCTTTTTGGTCGTATTGAAAGTAGGAGAAATATCATTTTTTCCCCCAAATATCATACTGAAGTAAATAATTAAAATAAGTGTAGTTAATGTCATCCATAACACTTCCTTTATTTAAAATGGATCTTTAACGTCTTGTCTTATCTTTAAGCAACAACTTATCAAGCTCATCAACTAGTTTAAGGTTATAGTTCCTGGCTATTAATTAAAAAATCCGCACAATCTAGTGGAAAACGTAAAAAGTGAACTTCATCTCAACTTTTTGCGGATCCGCGTCGAAAATGGCGGGAAAAGCATTTTAAATTTGCACTAACCAATCACAACGCTGAATTATCATCCGCGAGCGGAAAACCGCTCTCACGGACAGCCGGCTTAATTCAATTTTTCGACAGTTTCTCTGCCAAAATAAAAATATCTCAAGATAATCAAGTTGAAGTGGTCTTGTCAAGAGTTATTTCAGGATTGAATTTATTTTAGTTTAACTTCGGCCGTGTCCGCGTTCAGGTCCGTGAAAGTTTTTCATTTGGTTTCCGACCTGCGTGCGAAGTGCCAAAACATGTTCTCAATTAATAAATTTCGACATATCTTGTTTAATATTTGTTGTTAGTTGTTTTATGTATTTAGTTATCTATTTATTGTCGTGTTTTTAACTAATAGTTTTAGGAAAAGATACACTGCATCGATTTTTCTAGGTATTCATTAATAAATAAAAAAATAGGGTAATAAACGCCCTAAAAATTCTTTTTAGGGCGTTTCTATAGGTCGATTATGACACAAATCTGTGTGCGCGTTTTCCACAATCCATTTCTATAATTTATTATTAATAAAAACATTACGGGACGGTGGAGTGAACAGGGGTGCTGGGTGGGGACGAAAAAGTATAAATCCTACATTAAACGCCCAAAAACAGTATTTCACAGTACACACCGCACTTTCTGTTTACAAAAATGTCCAAAAAATTGTTTAAAAAAATTAAAAATAAGTAATAGTACAACACTCCCGCCATGGCTGTCACTGCATAAAAAGAAGAGTTTGCAATAGAACTGTAAATGTCTTGCGATGTTGCCAAATAAAGTGAGAAAGTGTCAATAACTTTAAAAAAGAAAAGATACAGGACAAAATTCATTTGAAAAATTAAGTTATTCCTTCTTCCTATTATAATTTGTAGAGAAAAAGGAAAATACCTAAACATAAAGAAGGAGGCATTTCTACAAAAAATACCATTGTTTCTCATGGAAATGGTGGATAATCCCCGAAATAGGCTTGGTGTTAATTCTTCATAAGAAGTTTGGCAACGCTGCTTTTATCAAGACTGTCATTTTTATAATAACGGACGAGATATCTCATATGTGTGGGATAGTTTTTCGAAAAATATCATACTTTTCAAAATTAATTTACATTTTTCATGTGCCCCGAATGCAATGTATTAATGTTTTTGACGTTGGATTTATACTGTTTTGTCCCCACCCAGCACCCCTGTTCACTCCACCGTCCCGTAAATGTTTTTATTAATAATAAATTATAAAAATGGATTTTGGAAAACGCGCACACAGATTTGTGTCATAATCGACCTATAGAAACGCCCTGAAAAAGAATTTTACAAAAATCTCTTATAATGCGAAAACCGCTATATCGAACTATTACCAAAAATAGGCTACATTTTAGTAATCAATGTTAATTTTAGTTGGGGAGTTAATAATATTTGTAACTAATGTTTCCTTTTTATAACTGATAGAAAAGACACAGGAAAATATTTATATTTTGAGTTTGACAATCAAAACTACTTAGTGATTTGTTTCGCTGGTGTTTAACCAGTCTAAAAAGCCGACACCCACAGTACTCTGGTATTTAGATATCAAGCCTTCGTGGGCTTAGTAAAAACGTTGAATTGTTTATGACAATATTAGTGTTTTAATAAAACAAAATAGTAATTTATGTAACAAGTGCATAAAGTGATACTTTTTTAAAGTTTATTGTGGACGGCCATTCTTCAAGCTTTCACCAAGTAAATGCTGGAGTCCCTCAGGGATCAGTTCTGGCACCAACATTGTTTCTTCTTCACATCAACGACCTTCTCTCGTCCACAACTAATTCCATTCATAGTTTTGTCGACGATAGTACCCTTCACTCCAGTTTTCAGGTTCCTTAACCCATCACTAAAGGCGAATTTTTTATTATCAACGGTTCAAAACATTTTAAAAACATTTGAATACCTATCTCTATCTAACTCTTATATTTATATTGCCATTTCATTTTATGTTTTTAAAATGTTTTAAACCGTTGACAATAAAAAATTCGCCTTAAGCCTGATTTGGAAAACAAACGCAGAGCGATGCAGATATCTCTTTCGCAGGATGTTAATTTAATATTGGATTGGGGCGCTAAAAATCTCGTCCATTTTAATGCATCCAAAACACAATCATGTTCCTTGTCGCGAAAAGAGTCATCAAATACTCATCCTCTACTTATGATAGGCCAAGTTTTACAGAACAAAGACACCTTTAATCTTGTAGGCGTCACATTTGAAAATAACCTTAACTGGCATAAACACATTGTATCTATAGCCACGGCAGCTTCAAAAAAGCTTGGATTTCTCTTTCGAGCCAAAAAGTATTTTTCCCTTCTAATTTATACACTCTTTATATGTGTCCCAAATCCGACCTCCCTTGGAATATTGTTCTCATATCTGGGGCATGGCGTCCCCCACAACCCTAAGCATTCTTGATTCTATTCAAAGAAGAGCTATTCGTCTCATTAATGATCCTTCACTTACAGAAAGGCTTCCCTTTCTTGCACATCGTCGGGCTATGGGGGATTTATCGCTTTTTTATAGGTACTTCCATGGCTTCTGCTCTGAAGAATTGTCCAGTATAGTTCCTCCACTTACAGTTCTTAACAGAGAAACTCGTGGTTCCGCGCGTATGCATCCCTATACGGTCCAACTGGACAGGCCCCGAACTTCCCACTTTGTTCGTTCATTTATCCCTAGAGTTTCTTGGTTGTGGAACCTGCTGCCCGCGGAGGTCTTTCCTTCCCCCCAAATCTTCAAGTATTTAAGTCCCGTGTCAACAAACTCCCTCTTACCTCGCTTAAGACACCCACGGAACGTTAGTATTTAGGCTTTTAGCCTTCGTGGTTTGTCCAAAGATAAAAAAAAAAAAAGAATGGGAAGTTTGACAGCACGAACCGTTAGACGAGTGCGGCAATCCCATAAGTAAAAAGACACTTTATGCGTGTGTTACATACTATATTTTTTCTACGACCGTTTAAAAATTTACCCAAATGTTGTATTTTTTATTGCATTTATTTAATAAACTATAAAAATTATTTTAAAAAAACGATATTAACTGCCACAACAGCAAAAAAAACTTGACTATGAATTGTCATGGTCTCTTATACTAGTTCAAAAATTATGCCGATGAGGGCTTTTTAACAACGTTGCAAGCTTAACTTTAAAAGCCGAATTGACTGTCACTGATTTATTGACACTTATTCTGTGTCATTGATATGTCAGTGACATTTATTTTACCTGCTTGGTTTTACCTGAACTGAAAATTTGGCAATTTTGCAGTTACATTTCTTTGAATAATTCAAGATTCGCTTATTAAATTTTTTTTTGAAATTTTGGCAAGAGGGTGTGTCAGATTAGTCTCTTCGAAAAGTTATGTTACGTTTTGCCTGTCAAATGTACAGGAAAACCAATAATTACCCCCTTAAAATTTACATGGGATTTCCTATGTTCCGCTTACTTACGCACCACCCGGTAAGTTAGAGGTTCAAGATTTAAGTCTTATTGAAACTAGAACATTGTCTATTACCCTCGAAGAAACACTAAATGGTAAAAGTTCGATATAGCGGTTTTCGCTATTTTAAGAGATTTTCGAAAAATCTTTTTCAGGGCGTTTCTATAGGTCGATTATGACACAAATCTGTGTGCGCGTTTTCCAAAATCCATTTCTATAATTTATTATTAATAAAAACATATTTACGGGACGGTGGAGTGAACAGGGGTGCTGGGTGGGGACAAAACAGTATAAATCCAACGTCAAACACAAGAAAACATTAATACACTGCACTCGGGGCACATAAAAAATGTAAATTAATTTTAAAAACTATTAAATTTTTCAAAAATTATCCCACACATGAGATTCTCGTCCGCCATTAATTAAAGAAATTATGAAAATGACAGTCTCGATAGAGGCAACGTTGCCAAACTTCTTATGAAGATTTAACACCAAGCCTATTTCGGGGATTCCCATTCAAATCTTCGTAGATGCCGTGCATCATACACTTACTAAAATCCACCATTTCCATAAGAAACAATGGTATTTTTTGTAGAAATACCTCCTTCTTAATGCTTAGGTATTTTTCTTTTTTCTCTACAAATTATAATAAGAAGAAGGTATAACATAATTTTTCATATGAATTTTGTCCTGTATCTTCCTTTTTTTTCAGCTGTTTGGCAACATCGCAAGACATTTGCAAACTCATCTTTTTTATGCAGTGACATTCGTGACAGCCATGGCGGGATTGTTGTGTAAACTATTATTTATTTTTATTTTTTAAACAATTTTTTGGACATTTTTGTAAACAGAAAGGGCGGTGTGTACTGTGAAATACTGTTTTTGGGTGTTTAATGTAGGATTTATACTGTTTTGTCCCCACCCAGCACCCCTGTTCACTCCACCATCCCGTAAATATGTTTTTATTAATAATAAATTATAGAAATGGATTTTGGAAAACGCGCACACAGATTTGTGTCATAATCGACCTATAGAAACGCCCTGAAAAAGAATTTTTCGAAAATCTCTTAAAATAGAGAAAACCGCTATATCAAACTTTTACCCACTAAATAGAGATAGTGAAAGCCCAAAATATAAGTAGTGTCCTTTGCATGACTTATGCATTTACAGACGTCTAAAACCATGAAAATGGTTATATTGCAAATTTTGTTATTAGCATGAATTTTATAAGCAAGAAAAGTGACCTAAAATCATTTTTATGTTAAATTCAAATTATCCGCTTTCATTTCAATCGATTTGCAGTGTATCTTGCACCAATTTATGAGTATTTATTTGTAAATAAAATTCTAAATTTGGAATATCGATATTATCGATCTACCGTTTTTCAATACCATTGACATTGGCACCTGATATCTTATCTAAAAGATCAAAATCACCTGTGTTTTCTTAAGATTTCAGGGTTTAAGTAATAGTGATTTTAGTATTAGAATTATGTTACATATTGTATCATCATAAGTATTTTGGTATTTGTTTACATCAATTTAAAATAAGTAAATAAGTTTTCAGTTTCTACGGGTAAAAATACACAAGAAAAAAACCTTTCTGACACCCGTATTTTTCCTTGAAAGATTAAGCTTTGAAAAAATTATAATTCGTGATTTTGCAAGATTAAAAATTGAGTAACAATAATTATTAGGTATAGTGTGCTTTGTATAAAATTCAAGTAGAAACACCGGTCAAAATGGATGAAATGTGTCAAAGAATCTACAGAAGGAGGTTAGTGTATGTCATTTTTATTGTCAATGGTTTAATAATTTGTGACCTATTGAGTCGTAGGTAAATACATAAAGTTTTATGGCCAAAGTGCGGTATGTAAAATGGATTTATATATAACATTTTTAATTTTCTTGTCTGAAAATTATTGTTTTTTTATCTTTGGACAATCCACGAAGGCTGAAAGCCTAAATACTAACGTACTGTGGGTGTCTTAAGCAAGGTAAGAGGAAGTTTGTTAACACGGGACTTAAAAACTTGAAGATTTGGGGGGAAGGAAAGACCTCCGCTGGCAGTAGGTTCCACAGTCTAGAAACTCTAGGGATAAAAGAACGAACGAAATGGGAAGTTCGGGGCCTGTCCAATTGGACCGTATAGGGATGCATACGTGCGGCACCACGAGTTTCTCTGTTGGGAGCTGCAAGAGGAGGGACTATACTGAATAATTCGTCGGAGCAGAAGCCCTAAAAGTATCTATAGAAGGGCGATAGATCTCCCACAGCTCGACGATGGGCAAGAGAAGAAGTCTTTGAGCAAGCAAAGGATCATTAATAAGACGAACAGCTCTTTTTTGAATGGCATCAAGATTGCTGAGGGTTGTAGGGATGCCATTCCCCAGACATGAGAACAATATTCCAGAGAGGGTCGAATTTGGGACACATACAAAGTGTATAAATTGGAAGGAGAAAATACTTTTTGGCTCGGAAAAGAAATCCAAGCTTTTTTGAAGCCGCGGTGGCTATAGATACAATGTGTTTATGCCAGTTAAGGTTATTCTCAAATGTGACTCCATAAGGTTAAATGTGTCCCAACTCTGCAAAACCTGGCCACTCATAAGCAAAGGATGAGTGTTTGATGATTTTTTCGCGACAAGGAACATGATTGTGTTTTGATGCATTAAATTGAACGATATTTTGGCTCCCCAATCCAATATCAAATTGAGATCCTGTGAAAGAGATATCTGCATCGCCCTGCGTTTGCTTTCCAAGTCGGGTTGAGAGATTGGTTTGGGAACCTGAAAAGTGGATTGAAGGGTACTATCGTCAGCACATTGTGTTGCAATTTTCTTGCTTGCAATTTAATTTAACATTCATACAATTTTAAAAAGTATTGCTGGGATTTGTTTTCGAAATAAGGATTACCAACTTACTTAGATTTGAAAACAAGTAGTTTAAATACTGAAAAAGTTCTAATGTAAAATGATTGCAATAATAGTTTTTTGTTTGGTTTTATGTTAATAATAAATGGTAATTTTCTAGAACTGTGGCAACTCCGATTTTACCGAAATTTGGTATACGGGGTTTTTGGGGCGATGATCACGAATCTGAAAGATTTTTTAGCGACAAAGTTTTGTTCTCGAGATATTCATCATCAAAGTTCAAATTTGAACTAAGCTTATTTTCACTATATTCCCCTTCTTGCACACAATTCTTGATTTAAAGATAAAGTGTCACAAAATATTTGATTTTTACCTTGTAAACCCTGTTTTTCTACGTTTACATTATTTTTGCATTAAATTGCATGGCTTTTCTTTGATAATGCGGCAACCATACATACACATAGGGCTTCATGGCACACTGGGATTGAAATAATTCAAAGTATAGCTATGCAATTTAATGCAAAAATAATGTAAAATACGTATAAAAACGGGGTTTTAAAAGGTGAAAATCAAATATTTTGCGCCACTTTAGCTTTAAATCAAGAATTGTTTGCAGAAAGAAGGGAAATATTTTAAAAATAGGATTAGTTTAAATTTCAAGTCTGATGATGAATATCTCAAGAACGAAACGTTTTCGCCAAAAATCCTTTCAGATTCGTGATCAGCGCACCTAAAAATCTCCGTATACCAAATTTCGTAAAAATCGGAGTTGCCGCAGGTTTCTAGAAAATTACCAAATAAATACAAGGTGGACCAAATTAAACTTGCACACTTTTTAACTAATAATAACTTTGTACATACAGTGTGTACCATGATTCAAGATTCCATATATCCTGGGACACACTGTATACTACATGCTGCTTTATCTCAAGCTCTTGAAAAGTTAATTTTTAAAGACACAACTGTTTATTATTTAACACTAAGATAAGGAAAAATTAATTGGAAATAACATTTTTGCAATACTTTTAAAATAGCATCAAACCATTGCAAATATTGTTGATAATCACAATGATGTCGTAATAATTGTCATTTTATTGTTCTTGCTTTTCTTTTCGGTTAGTATCTAGTTGGTGTTTGGTGATTGTTAGTCGGTTAAATAATAAAATTTTGGAAATTGCATATTTTAATAAAAAAAAGAATGGTTAGGACGTCAGTATACTTAAGGTTTGTAGTGTTTTTATAACAAAATATTCGTTTTTTGACCTTTGTATAAAATAAACCGTTCATTATTTCTAATTTTGAAAGGTTTAGTTTTTTTATTTATCTTTGGACAAACCACGAAGACTAAAAGCCTAAATACTAACGTACCGTGGGTGTCTTAAGCGAGGTAAGAGGGAGTTTGTTGATACGGGACTTAAATACTTGAAGATTTGGGGGTGGGGGAAGGAAAGACATCCGCTGGCAGTAGGTTCCACAGTCTAGAAACTCTAGGGATAAAAGAACGAACAAAGTGGGAAGTTCGGGGCCTGTCCAGTTGGACCGTATAGGGATGCATACGTGCGGAACCACGAGTTTCTCTGTTGGGAACCGTGAGTGGAGGAACTATACTGGACAATTCTTCAGAGCAGAAGCCATGGAAGTACCTATAAAAAAGCGATAAATCCCACACAGCCTGACGATGGGCAAGAGAGGGAAGCCTTTCTGTAAGTGAAGGATCATTACTGAGACTAATAGCTCTTTTTTGAATAGAATCAAGAATGCTTAGGGTTGTGGGGGACGCCATGCCCCAGATATGAGAACAATATTCCAAGGGAGGTCGGATTTGGAACACATATAAAGTGTATAAATTAGAAGCGGAAAAATACTTTTGGCTCGAAAGAGAAATCCAAGCATTTTTGAAGCTGCCGTGGCTATAGATACAAAGTGTTTATGCCAGTTAAGGTTACTTTCAAATGTGACGCCCACAAGATTAAAGGTATCTTGGCTCTGTAAAACTTGGCCGCTCATAAGTAGAGGATGAGTATTTGATGACTCTTTTCGCGACAAGGAACATGATTGTGTTTTGGATGCATTAAAATGGGCGAGATTTTTGGCGCCCTAATCCAATATTAAATTAAGATCCTGCGAAAGAGATATCTGCATCGCTCTGCGTTTGTTTTCCAAGTCAGGTTTAGTAATGGGTTTAGGAAGCTGAAAACTGGAGTGAAGGGTACTATCTTCGGCGAAACTATGAATGGAATTAGAATGGCCGTCCACAATAACTGATATACGTCGATCAGATATATAACTAGAGAGCCAAGTACAGAGTTTAGTTGAAAGATCATAGGAAGGAAGTTTATTAAGTAGTGCGGCATGCCAGACCTGGTCAAAAGCTTTGGATATATCAAGAGCAACGATCTGGGACTCACCTAAAAACTCAGAGAGACTTATTCCAACAGTGTGATACAAAGGAAAGAAGATCTGCTGTAGATCTTTTGTGGCGAAATCCATACTGCCTGTCATGCAAAATTTTGTGTTTTTCTAAGTACTTAAGAATTTGTGAATTAATTAGTTTTTCCATTACTTTACAAAGAACTGAGAGAATTGAAATTGGTCTATAGTTAGATGGAAGAGATTTAGATCCTTTCTTGGGAATAGGTTAAACACGTGCAGCTTTCCAGCTCTCCGGAAAGATACCTGTGTCGTAAGAATAAGAAATTCAAAAGAGCCGAGTTAAGATTGGTGCAAGTTCTGGAGCACATTTTTTAAAACGATTGCTGGTATGCCATCCAGCCCAGACGATTTCTTGGTGTTAAGGGAAGAGAGGATACGCTTAATGTGTTTAACCTTAAAAATAATATCGGGCATTTTATGGGTAACTGGGGTAACCGCTGGAATTGGATGATTTACGGAAGGGTCAAGGGTTGAATTAATTAGCCATATTTCCGAAACTATTAAAGATAGACATATCAAATGTGGTATTTTTGTACATTTCCACTTAAAAAGTTTTTCTTTTCATTTTTCTTGAGTTTTTGATGTTTATAATCGTTTCTTTGTTAAGTTCAAAAGATAAAATATCACCACATATAAAACTTTTATATAAAACGTATTTTGGCTAAGTGGGTGGCAAAATATAAATGAAGCCCCTGTTCATCAACTACTATTCTTTTAATTTTAATGTTGGTTTATTGTATTTTTAGGCCCTCCATGTCCCAGGGCACGGTGATGTTACACAATAACCGGCTGCAAGAAAAAGATTTTACAGTAGCAACCCCCGAAGAGTTTGTCAAAAGATTTAACGGAACCAAAGTTATAAATAAAGTAAGTACTACCTTTATTAGAGACATTTTGCACCCCTTATTTTGCAACTCCGTTGTGGTTAACGTTATTCTGAGACTGCGCAGTAACGCAAACATGATCCGTTATCGTTATTAACCATACCGGACTCCTTTAATTACGGATGAATACCGAAGAGCTTATCGTTATCGTTATCGTTATTGTTAAACTGCGTGGTTGCCGGATTGTAGAAATTTTAATATCAATTATTTAAAAGGTTAAAATTTTATTGCCGTATTAATTAAAATATCATTTATACAAAGGCTCTAATTAGCGAAAATCTATAGCAGTAATAAAAATCAAATAGTGTTAAGAAACTCAAACGGACTTGCACTTTTACGGATATTCTAAATCAGTAATTAATTTAGATGTTACAATCTGGCACACTTGCTTTTTATTCTACTACCAAACTTAACCTTACTTTTTGTGTTTTGCTTATACTGTATTGTTTGCATCTACTTTAAAAAACGAAATCAACAGAAGTGTTTGCATATATTTAAATATCAATTTATATCTTATGATGAATAAAAGTAAATACTGATTTTTCGTTAACTTTAAAATCGGTGAACCACAGGCAAAAATAAGGTTGTGTCGAAAGCGCAGACGCAAGATAAATTTCTTAAATAGGCTGCAAAATCTCTGTCTTAAACTGTTGCCGTAATAGTTATGTTTAATAACGATAACCATAAGGAGGCCAAAAAGTCTGTTATTTTAAGAGGTGCAAAATGTCTCTATTTCCAAGCCAAAATGTTGTTGTTTTTGTATCATAATATTTAAAAAATAACAATTTCAAGCAATAAAAAATCATAACCTTGAATAAAACAGTAATTTTGTACATCCAGTGCCTATTTTATGTGAATTATTTTTAGTTTTATAGGCATGTCTAAATCAAAATGTTCTGCTTTTCTATTGTAGAAGTTTATTTTATTTTGGTATATTGCATTTTGTATACACAAAAGAATCCAAAATTAAAAGAAACATTAGAGGATTTTTTCCTCTTAAAATTAGGTTTAATAATTTCTTATTAGCAATTATGTAACAATCACAACAAACGCTTAATTTTAATAGATGTGTTCAAAATTTTAAAGTTTTTTTAAAAATGTTTAACTGCAAAATTT
>JACEGR010010384.1:0-19380 GCA_014170235.1 Listronotus bonariensis
GTTCTCTTAATAACAATAATTTTAATATTATTCTGATGGCATACGACTAACACCATCAGCCGTAGCAAAAAATTTGGGACTTATTATTGACTGCTAATTTACGCTTTGATCAACATTGTTTGAGATTGGTTCAAAAGTGCTATTTTAACTTAAACTATTATAGATATAGGAAAACTTTCTTAACAGAGATATTAAACTACGTTTATCAGATTCTTGGTACTATCTACTTTGTCAAACGGATTTCCAGTGCATATTGGCCGATGCTAACTGTCGCAAATAAATATACTTTACAAAAACTGCAAAAATGCATATTTAGGTACTGTACGGCATCCGTAAATTTGATCACATAACTCCAGTTTTTCAAAATTCAGGATGGCTTAACCTTCATGAACGGTATATATCCAGTGTAACAAAATAGTTTTACAATTTCAAAGACTCAACAACCTGAGTATTTGGCCAATAAACTCATTAAAGGTTGTGACGTACACGGACGAATGACTAGAAATCGTGGTTTGTATACTGTTCCTAAGCATAGAACATCAATTTTCAACGTTCCTTTTCATTTGAAATGCAATTAAATATTATAACAAATTACCTGATGACATCAAGGACTGCTCCTCTTCTTTTCGATTTTTGCAAAAGAAGATTAAGACTTTATTTAAAGAGTGCGAGGGGAAGGCGGTTTGCCTCTTATATACTCTACCATTTTTTCCGTTTCTCTGCTGTACTATTTTCATCATTATCATTATTGTTACTTTTTTCATCTTACTATTGTTTTTTATTTAAGTACTGACTTGTTTGATGATAGTTACCCCAGATACCTATTATCTAATTAGACAATCTGAGTTATTATTATAAAACATTATTAAGTGAGTGTTTTTATATTTACTTTAATTACGGTGGTTAGGTAGAATAGCATTGCTAGACCTCGCCACCGTTTTTGTATTTTTTCTGTTTTTGGTGGTGTAACTATATTATTCCATTGATATTTAGTTTAAAGTTATAACACAAATAAGGATTTTTTAACTGGAGCACAAAATATAATAGGAATAAAATAAAAAGAATGAATTCTTTTGTTATATGCTCACAACGTCTTGAGTGAAAGCAAATATGTAGACTTAAGACATTTTATTTTAAAGCTAAAGACGGTACCTTGAAAAATTCTAAAAAGTATTTTTAAAAATCTAAAAATAAATATAATTTTCCAAAATTCCATGCTACTGTATTTTTAAATCGTTTTTCATTGGTTAAAAATACCAATCAATAACAGATCAGTTTAAAAATTTAGAAAAATATTTAGTTATATGCCAATCAGTCAAACTGGCTCTTACAAAAATGTTTATTATTCATTAGACACATTAGTCAGGTTAATTTGGAGAAAAAGGCTATTTTTAGAGCTTTGGATAATCTAAAAATAATTATTTTTAGTTAGTAATCATGGACTATGGTAAGTAAACGCCAATAAAACGAGTAGGTAAACAAACAATATGCACATATATCCAGTGCAGTGAACCACCGTTTCGCACTGTCTTTATTTTCTTTATTCACGGTCAAGTTCATTGCTGAGGAAGATCGGTTTGGCGAAAATAGTGACCTAGGAAATATAATATAGATATGTGAGCGGCAGACCGTTGAGTGCTGAAACTTTGTCAATGCATGTCTCCCAACATAGGTAGAAGTATTTAGATTGTAAAGTTTGACTCATGCTTTGGTAGGTGGCACAAAGGTTATTAAATTAAACAAAAATTCGTTATTTTTGTACAAGCTATCTTTGTATATGCAACTTGCAACTCTGTAAAGACATTTTTTCCGGCAGACAAGCTTGACAGTTCCAACCTTGGCAGACAAACATTTTTCGAGCAAGCCCTCAAATGGTCCGACCATGTAATAATATTTTTGATATTTAACAAGATGATGACAAAAAGTCTGATATATGAGATGCAGATTTTTTAATGGGTATACTTCAAATTATTCTATGTATACATATGTTCCAAAAACATTTTTTTTTAATTAACCCTTAAAAGACATAACTTTTTGGACACTCTGCATGGCATCAAAATATTTTTAGACATTCTTTATTCGAAAACCCTACAAATCTCTTACATAACACTTTATATATCTTGTCAAATAACAGAAAATATTGGTCTTTATCGGACTATTGGACCACCTGTAACATTTGTCTGTCAACGGATTGAAGTGTCAAACTGTCTGGCGTCTAAGGAAATATCTTCTAATAGGTACCCAAGTAACATAATGTAAAATTTAGTTTACAAAATGCCAAAACCTAAGTTTTAATTTATTAACCCTTTTGGTACCTGGTACCTGCCAAAGCCACTATGAGTCAAACTTTATATCTATCATCGCTTCACCATGTTAGAAGCATACGTGCCGGACAAACTTTCAGCTTTTTACAAAATGACTTAGGCGTCTGCCACGGATCTTGACTAAAGATTTATTACACTTTCTTATTACTCCTTGTTCTTCAATAAAAACTGTAAATACCATTAATTTCCCCACTATCTCCTAAGTGTTTGAAACGTCTACTCATTATGTGACAAACTACAAACTAATATGAGCAAATTAAAAAGGCAACAAACAGTTTTTTCAAATTTCTTAACTTCTCTCAAGTTGATCGTGAGAAACTTTCTTTTTCGATTATTAATTAATAGGATGAATACTAATTAACGTTAAAATTAATGGATCATTTTCCAATCCCGCAGACAAGTTGTTGATAAGTTAATCCTTTCTGATAATAGATTAGGGGAGGTTTAGCAGATTATTTTTACGCAGAGTTTCAGCAACACAAACTTTGTTTCCAGTGTAATTTGAGCACAGTAATATTCATAAAAAAGTCGTACAAGTATTAAAAAGAGAGGTAACCTACTTTAGGTCCGCCGCAAATTGAACCTTAGCTCACGCACACAAAAAATAAAAATTTTGGATTTTTTCTTGAAAATTTATTTTAACTTAAAACAAATTTTCTTTGAGGGAAAACAATATTCTTGCTCCAAGAAATTTCATTATTTTCATGTTAAATAATATTATTCTACCATTTATTTTTCAGACAAGTATATATTTTTAAAACAAGACACAATTTGTCTAATACTAGAATACATGATAAGAGATATTTAAGAAAACCGGTATTTCTTTACAGGAAACTAGGTAAATTTCTCTTTAGAACACAAAGTAATATTTTTGTTCTTCACTTAAAACAAAATTTTACTGGGAATGTACTCTTGCTGATTTAATATTTTGGGTTAAAGACAATGGCTTTTTTAAAAGAAAACTAAAATATATTTATTTTTACAGTCAAAACACTATATTTATTTTTTCACTTTAAGAAAATATAGGGTTTTGTATTAATAAACCAAAATATTATATTCTTGGTTACCATAATTAGGCATCAAAGATAACCTTATTCATTTTTGCAAAAATCCTTGCCCAGGAGGTGGTGATTGGCGAACCAGAAAACAAGAAACACTTTACACTGCAAGATTATGAGAAGTTAAAAAATTGAAAATTTAAGAAGATTAAGAAAGGTTGACTAGATAGCCAAAAAGTAAGATGGCTGCAGGCCGAAAAGCGATTTTGAGGAAAACGTCATGCCACCATGGGTGTGGGTGTTGGAAAATAACGAACGCCACATAAATGGTAATAAACTTGACAGAAAGGAGGTGGGCTCTGAAGAACTAGATTAGTGCGATCCTGTTGTAGAAATGGGGAAAAACGCCATCCTCTAGGCGTTATACTACCGGATTTGATTAAATATTAAGTCAGATAATTTTCTTGAAGTTTTTGTTCCAAAAATATATTTTTTATTAAACTGCAAACATATTTTTGAATTATTTCTGTTAGTTAGCAACCCAATTTTACTAAAAATCATAATCAATAGAAATTTTATATGGTCATTTAAGTAATTTTTGCTATTTAATTAGGGTAGTCTCAAAATTTTTATTTTAAAGTCTTGATTTTGCAGTTATGAAACTGTACCATGTAAATCCCACAAAAATTTTGTTACAGTTTTTAGCATTTCGATAAAGCAAAAAATTCTTATGCTGATATATTAAAATTAGTCAAGTTTATCCGTGACATTGCAGTTTTATGGGTAAGTTGGATCACCGTGCCGGAAAATATTCTCACAGCAGTTGCCATCGTGCCAACCAGGTGTGAACTTTCAGTGAAATCTTCAATAAGTAAAGTACTGAAGAATATACTGGAAACGCCGATGCGAGGAGCACCAAAACTCTGGTTTTTGCCATCACAGCTGCGTTTCAGGGAGATTTCCATTAATAGGATCCTAGACGCCTTAGCAAGATTGGCTCGGAGACGTCCAGAAGTTCTAACATAACATTATAAAATATTATACTATTAAAAGCTTTGTTTTGTACCTAACAATACACAGATTACAAAACTTTTATACCACCTCGTTGAAAATGAAAAACCGCAATTTTATTTAAAAAATTATTTGGCTGTATGAATATTCATGATAGACTGGTCAACGGGAACACCTCTAAAAGGTTCTAAAAGGGTGCTATCATAAAGTCCATTTATTACTGGCCAAGGCACTCATTAGAGGAGCTAAAAAAACGGAGAACAGTGTAAAGCTTCTTCAACTCTCGACCAAAAACATTTTTTTTTTTGGGTGAGGTAGCAAAAATTACGCAAATTTAACGTAAGATTTCTTGAACTTCTCTAATACCTTCCGTAAAAACGTGCAACTTTATATGTAGTTGGCCGGCGCGATTTTACAGTTAAAATCAAAACGAGCAAAGTTTTAAAAACTAGTTCTAGTTTATACTACGTTTATACACCGTGTGAATATAGCTCCAAGAGAGCCAAAACTTGCTGCCATTTTATGCGTTGATTTATTTAAATAATGTCGTCAAGATGTGTTATAGAGCGAGTAATACTGTGCAAACACTTCCTATATGCGAACGCCGTCGGTATTAATAAGCATAACTATTATCCATAACCATTTTTCTTGAATTATTTAAATATAAATAATATTTCCTGACATATATAATATGAACTCGATATATTGACAAGAGGTATTTATTAAGTTTATAGCTATATTTTGTATGGATGACCAGCTGAAGGAAAGACCGTTTAGGCGCCGACTTGAAGAGGATAGCTTTTAATGGAAATTATTGCTCATACTGTCGGAAACAATAATTTCCTATAATGGCGTTTTAGGCACTCTGCACATGGGTCGGTAAAATAGCGAAGAGACCGAGATTCGACGAGGCTTTCGACAGTACGTACGCATATATTCGTGTTTGAAGTGACGAGAACCGTATAGGGACGAGCATACGTTTAATGGGTAATTTTTCTCATATTTTCAGCCAGTGAAATCATATGTCGATCGAAGGGCGCCGATGTTCCCCGAACCCGACCGCGACGGGTCAAAACTACTCTTTGGATTATCCTACTGGGTCAAAGAGTGCCATAATCAGAGATCTCTAAGGCAAGTTCCCAGAAGCCTGAATACTACTGAACACTATCCGAACATTATTTTACAAACAAAAAAATATATTCTTACCTAAGAGGTTGACTTGTTTTGATATTTCATTCCAAGCTATTTCTTTGCAATTTTTTCTGCAAATATTCTTTAAAGTTTAATTATAAAGTACGAGACGTTTTTTTACGAAACTGGATAATTATCATTTATCTTTCTTTGCTTTGCTTTTTTACGTAACTATCATAAGGTCCTCCAATTTCTTTGTGAATTTTAGATAATTTTGCTCGATTTAGTTAAAGCTTTTGACCAAGTCTGGGACATAAAAGCTGTTATTTGTTTAATCTAAAAAAAGCACAAAAAGTTTTACACACATTCACTAAATGGCGTACAGTTTTTTGTTAGAAATATTTATTCAATTGTCGCTAGAGACGCCTTTGGAGCTATTAAATGTAATTAAGTTAGTGATAAATTACCCCGTTTATGCCATAAATAACATTGCCAAATTAAAACTAAATTGTAAAGGAATAAGTCTCTTGAGTTTCTAGGTGGGTCCCAGATCATTGCTCTTGATATATCCAAAGCTTTTGACCAGGTCTGGCATGCCGCACTTCTTAATAAACTTCCCTCCTATGGTCTTTCAACTAAACTCTGTACTTGGCTCTCTAGTTATCTATCTGATCGACGTATATCAGTCATTGTGGATGGCCATTCTTCAAGCTTTCGCCAAGTAAATGCTGGAGTGCCTCAGGGCTCAGTTCTGACACCAACATTGTTTCTTCTTCACATCAACGACTTTCTCTCGTCCACAACTAATTCCATTCATAGTTTCGCCGATGATAGTACCCTTCACTCCAGTTTTCAGGTTCCTAAACCCATCACTAAACCTGACTTGGAAAACAAACGCAGAGCGATGCAGATATCTCTTTCGCAGGATCTTAATTTAATATTGGATTGGGGCGCCAAAAATCTCGTCCATTTTAATGCATCCAAAACACAATCATGTTCCTTGTCGCGAAAAGAGTCATCAAATACTCATCCTCTACTTATGAGCGGTCAAGTTTTACAGAGCAAAGACACCTTCAATCTTGTGGGCGTCACATTTGAAAGTGACCTTAACTGGCATAAACACATTGTATCTATAGCCACGGCAGCTTCAAAAAGCTTGGATTTCTCTTTCGAGTCCAAAAGTATTTTTCCGCTTCTAATTTATACACTTTGTATGTGTCCCAAATCCGACCTCCCTTGGAATATTGTTCTCATATCTGGGGCATGGCGTCCTCTACAACCCTAAGCATTCTTAATTCTATTCAAAGAAGTCTCATTAATGATCCTTCACTTACAGAAAGACTTCCCTCTCTTGCCCATCGTTGGGCTGTGGGGGATTTATCGCTTTTTTATAGGTACTTCCATGGCTTCTGCTCTGAAGAATTGTCCAGTACAGTTCCTCCACTCACGGTTCCCAACAAAGAAACTCGTGGTTCCGCGCGTATGCATCCCTATACGGTCCAACTGGACAGGCCCCGAACTTCTCACTTTGTTCGTTCTTTTATCCCTAGAGTTTCTAGATTGTGGAACCTGCTGCCCGCGAAGGTCTTTCCTTCCCACCAAATCTTTAAGTTTTTAAGTCCCGTGTTAACAAACTTCCTCTTACCTTGCTTAAGACACCCACGGTACGTTATTATTTAGGCTTTTAGCCTTCGTGGTTTGTCCAAAGATAAAAAAATATTCACGTAATTAAAAACAAACACATTTTTTTACAAGTTTAACACCCTGTACCTTGAAAACGAGGAATTTGCGGACCCATGTTGATTTTTTTTTCATATTTTTAATAGTAAAATATGACCTTAAATTTTTTAAACAAAATTTTGTAGCACCCTGTATTGATGTACATATTTGTAGCTTTTATCAGAAGTACACTAAGATAAATACAAAATTTTTTGTTCTTTACGAGATCCACAAAATATAGGTAAGTATACAGGTTGTTCCAGATCGATTCCTTTAAATTAAATTTTAATGTTGTCATGACTAGCAGGTAGTGATTGGGCAAAGAAAACCCTGTAGACATATTTTTCTTTCGAACACACTGTAACTTTGAATATTGAAAAAATAAAAATCGATCCTAGCAAGGCAAGATGGGGTTCGAACTTTTTAACTGCCCTGTATATTTCAATAGCCCAACAGTGCACCCATAAATATTTATTTTGTTCTTTTATAAAATAATAAATAACCAACTTTCTAATAATTATAATGGCGGGCCAGGCTAAAGGTACGTAGGCTGTTGCATTTTTGCTTCTTTTTCGTCTTATTTTAAATACATGCAATGTCGAGTTTCCGCTTCTCGCAGCACCGTTAAATTTTACGTATACTATACATGCGAGAATTATTTGGACCAGAGTTACTTTATATACCGGATAAGCAATAGTTAATGGTATATCAACCAGTAATGCAATAACAAAACAATATATTGCATAATTGACTGGCTGATTTTGTATATACTGGGAAAGGGTTATGACATATCCTGCTGACTGAGCATTTACAGTTCGGGAGGTTGGGGGACGATCATTATTGCATGGAGTTACAAGCCGTCAAAGTTCAATTTTAATTTTGGTTTTTTCGCCATATTGCATTTATTTTTTTAACCATTCCAGTTGATATTTGGCACACAAATCGAGCTTTTCAGATTCTAAAATTTTAAGACAAAAGTACTTTTTTAAATACTGCCAGAGGGCACTTTTACCTCAAAACTTAAAATTTATTTACATCATAACTTTTTATTTTGACAGATATCGCAAAGCTGGGGGCGCCATTTTATATAGACAATCAAAAACTTAAAAATAAGGTACTTTATTAACGTCGATAAACCTCACCGTTTAGGGCACCAAATAGACATCAAAGCTTTCATAAATTTCAATCAAATTACCTAAATATCTTTTTTAGCCCAGTCCAGTGTAGCAGTAGATGCCGCAATTATTTATATAATCTGTATTCTACACTTGTTAGACCGTCTCTTTTCCACGCATTGCCAATAAACATTTCGACTTAGCGATAATGGTATACCAAACATACAAGATATCTTTAGGTAGTGCGTCCGAAAACTCGGTATACAGTTTCCTTCTAAAGTAGGTATATAATCTTTTTTATTTCTTTTTAGCAAATATGTTATCGCGAAGTTTTCTATTTTTGTCTATACATAGTTTCTCTATAAGACGAATAAATTCTGTTACACTAAAATTATCTGTGTCTTTGTGCTGAATAGGGCTGTGGGGAAATAGCCCCAAGTTTTGAATTTTTACGTATAAATCTGTTGGACAAGAAATGATAATGAGGAACACTCGTCCATATACAAAGTGTCCAGTGGCGTAGAGTACCTTGAAGAGGCCTCGCATCACGCAGTGCGAGCTGGAGGGCCCAACAAAAATGTTTGAAGACCAAAAAAAGGTCCCCACTTTCAAGGAACATTGTTTTTCATATTTCAGCATTGTTGTTCCTAATTAAAAAATTAAATGGCAAAAAGGCCCCACTTTTTAATTTAACCGGCAGTTTTACACGTTTCCAGAACCTTATTCATCTTATTTATAACACGCTTGTTAGCTTGGGTTGTATGTATATGTATGTATGTAACGGAATCTTTAAGCTTAATTTTCACCAACTTCCAACGATTCGATTTCTTTGAAACTTTGCACACGTATCAAGGACCCATGACAATGCAATAATCTGCAAACAGTATCCCGTTATCCTGATTAGATCGCCAGGATAAATAAATTCCTTTATAGATTACTGTAGGAGAGTAACAGAGAAAGAGCTAGTGCGCGATCTGCGCATGCGTGCAGTTTCGGACGTACTCTCAGCATAAGGCTGGACAGAAACTTGTTCGGAGTAGTTGCGTTCTGAAACCCCATGCAACAGTGAAGCTTTAAATGAAATGATTAGATTACGAAATAGTTCGTGAAACATTTCAATATCACATGTCCGCAGAAAAACTAATTGATATATCGAACTAAAAATGAAAAATAAATAATAGTTTAGAAAACTAAAAAACACGCTTTATATGCAACCGAACTAAAAATTAGGAAAATAATTTTTCATTACAAAAAGAGTTTGTATTACAGTAATAAAAGGTCAAACAATGAATCATAATTATATACCTCAAAATAGAATTATAATAAAATTTAAGATAATAACAGAATAATTCAATTTCAGAATAAAAGAGTAAGTGCTTAATATATTAAATGTTATAATTATTTCATTTGTAAATATCTATAGGGAAAAGTTATGAAAAATAGTAAAATGCACCCCACGCTTTTTACTCTGAATTGAATTATTCGTTATAGACGCCACTGGACTTAACAAATTTAAACAAGTTTGAGCTAAATTGCATTCCAACGTAAAAATAACACCCTGTATAGTAAGTACCACTTGCATCAATTTTTTTATTAATTGATTTTCAGCAGATCGCCCCCAGCAAATCATGGCTACACCACTGAGGTACTTGTCAATTGAATTTCTAAACATACTTACATTTTTTTCTTTGAATTTTCGGTCAAATTTAAATTTAAATTCACAACACAACAACTCAAAAACAAAAAGAATGACTCTGTCAATAAGAAACAAAAAAAACTCCATTTTTGCATATAAAATGAAGTAATCCCGATCCCCCAAAACAAAAGATAAAATATATCTCACCGACTCATCCAAACAAAGCCGAGGATAAAAAATGGGGCGGAGCGAAAACAAGAATTCCGAAAAAAAGTATTGGTGGATTTTTTTAGATTTCAACATGGCTGAGTAAATCACCATCTATTTTTATCTAATATTTGGATTGCCGACGAAAATCTGTTGCACGGCCATTATTTTTAATCTTTGTTAGAATAGCTTTGTAAGAAATGTTCCACATGTGCTGATTGATCGTAGTGGGAGAGAGAGAGAGAGATATAGTAGCGTGCGTATTATATTGCTTATTTATTCTTATACTGGATACTTTACCAATAAAAATATGGTAGTAGGCACTTATGCGGCATAGTAATTGACCTAACGTTAAACGCTAAAAAATACCTGGAATTATTTTTAAAAAGCTAAGCAAAGTTGTGCTCAGATTAATGATTGCTTATAAACTTATAATTGCATAAATTATAAGCAATTCATGAAGTGCATTTATTTTTTTCTACGCCGTTTTTACCAGAACATACTTTATAGAAGTTCAATATAAAAAACGATAATTATTTTTTTCTTGGGACCTATGGAGGGAGGGGGCTGCTGGAAAACAAACCATCTCATAGAACCCTAGAAACTATTAGAACCTGAGAAAGGCACAATAGAAACCGGCGTTATCTATTGTGCTTTTGCTGGTAGCTTCTAATGGTTTTTATCGTTTCTATGGTAGTGGCTGCTTTTTTCAAGGCTGGTCCTACAGCCCTTTATATACATCCTGGCTACCCACAATACTATAAAAATCAACTGCAATATGCTTTCAAATTTCTTGCCTTCAAGTAAATACTGCAAGTTTAAAGAGCGCCCCTCTGAAATGTCCTGTTCAGCGGCGTTAAATTCAGAGCGGCCTGAGGGAGAATTTTGCCCGAAGCAAACGATCCCCTCCCCGGAGAAATTTATGAAATTTAATTTGGAATAAGTGGTTGTTTAAATGTTAAACTGTAAGGGCTTTTTTTTTGCTCTTTAACTTTTTTGGCGGTATTGAATTTTTTTTTTTCCTTTTTTGGTAACTGATCCCCCGGGAATATACAAGTCTCTCTGGTCGTGAACTTGGGACACATCTAATTCAAAGCGTATAAATCAGAAGGGAAAATACTTTTGGCAGAAAATCCAAGCCTTTTAGAAGCTTTAGGATACAATGTGTTTGCGTCAGTTAGAAGATAATCCTGAAACGTGACGCCTACAAGGTTGAACATGTCTTTTCTCGGGTAAAACCTGATATAATAGGGAATTGATAGGGTTTCTTAGCTGTAGTTTTGCCGCCCGGAGCTTTAATCCGTAGAAAGTGCTGTCTTAAGAGAGACTTAAGAATTTAGAAATTCACCCAAGAAAACTGTCAACAAATTGCGCATCTTTTCTGCGGTATTGATAAGCTAGTAGAAGCTAGAACTAAAGCTAAATAATTTTTATATGTGTAAACCTGTTTTAACTCATAAAAATATGGTAATACTAAAATAAAATGCTTACGAAAGAAAGAAAATCGATCCAAGTACATGTACAAAAGTGGTTTGCTTAATTAATCTTTTACACTTTTGCTGTAAAAATGAACGTGCTATAAAAACTGCGTGTAAAATCTTGATCATATAAGCATTAATATGCTAATTTAAATCGATTTAATTTTTCTTAAAAATGTAACAAGTGGAGCAAAATTGCAAAGAAGGACAATCACGCAAAAATATACATAAATCATTTCGGATTAAACATATAAAAATCAACATTATGTGTTTTATATAAAAAAAACAAACAAAATACGGCGTGTTTTCAAAAGTCTCTTACCAAATACAAAACTTTTAAATTATTAACTTTACAAAAAAGTGCTTCTTCATAGTAGAATATCCTTCACAAGTATATTTGATGTACGTACAAATTCGCTTCAGATAGTTTCTGTTCTAAAATTATAATAATCTATTTTTTTGCAAAATTAAAAATTTTCTCATCTTTCCATTGTCATAGTCTATCTGACTGCATACCTGCTCCCCTGTATATTTTGAAGTTACCCTTGATGACCTAAATTATTATCATTAACATAAAGGTTCTAAGATTTTTTTTTTGATATCTCCACTCTAAATAGGATAGATACCCAAATAAAAGTCAAATTTTGACACCTTATGACATATTGACAAGAGCAAAAGCTCTTTTGTGATTTGATTTCGCACAGGACTGTATAGTCTTCTTTAGTATTTTTTAATTTTGTCCAGTCATTTATAAATGTTTAAGATAAATAAATAAAACATTTCTGATAACTAAAAATATTTGTTAGTAACTCTTCTTGGTTAGTTGGGTTATATTTTTTCAGCGCATCTTTACGACTATAAGTTTGAGGATTCTAGCCGACGTCTTTTATTAATTCTGAAACAGGTCCTTTTGAAGCCACCCTGTACATCCAGCAACATATTTTTGTGAAAATTTATTTTGTCGTCAAGCACGACTTTTCTAAAGGAGGCACTTGCACGTTTTCCATTTGGTCAAAACTATGTTACTTTGTGTAAATAGTTTTAGTCAATCTTAACTATCAACTAAAAAATATTTTTATTCCCAATTCAAAAAAAAAAACGTTTAAGTGCGCCTTTTCAAATTTGATCCATTTGATTTAATCCAATAATTATTAAAAGTGAAGAATGGCACTAAACTTGCCAAAAACTAATATTTGGGGCGACTCTAACTGACCAATAATACCATATTTATCGTATTATCCAGCTTGCAGCCCTGATTTACATCCATGGGATTTGACAAAAATACATAGGAATGCTTCTATTTGATATGTTAAAGTATAAATAAATTGTAAGTATTTTTTATTACTAAAAGGGGGTTATTTCTATAATTATAAGATTATACAAGGTACATACTTTCGCCAGGTGAGTAAGGCCTTTTCAGCAAATAATTAGCAAACAGATTTCGTCTCCAAACTCGTTTGCAGTTTGGAATCTACATCCGCACAACATCAAAAATCCTAACCTCACAAAACAATCATGAACTGTCACTTTATTCATTTGTCTCCACGCCAACCCGATGACGCTCGTTTATTTCGAAAATCCAGTCTGTATACAAACAAATGAATATCGCACCGTGTTTAAATGTCAATCGCGATCTTTATACCGGGCGGTTTTTTGAGGTTCACGCGTTATTTAAAATCAAGTTTTTATGCAATGTTTCCGCAGAAAGTGCGTGGGAGAACAGAGAAGAGTTAAAATTGAACATTTTCAAATGTATATTGGCGAATTCTACTATTAGATCGAGTCGGGAATCTTAGGCACATAAGAAAAGCGTACTTGGGTATAGAAGGCGGTGCAAGTCGAGTTGGGTGGGGGCAAGAATTGCATAAGAAAGGGCATTATGCGTTTCGGTACGACGCTAAAGCCATACTGGAGCTTTTTTAAGGCGAGGTACCGAGGGTACTGCTAACGCCCGAGAACCGTGAACTTCTGAATTTGCTGTTGCGCTTCGATTTGTCGCTGTTGCGATTAATAGGAAGTTTATTGGTCTATTGATTACATAAATATGATGTAAATTTTCTAAAAAGAAATATTAATCTCAATCTAAGCGATTTAAAATAGGTATGCATTTCTAGAAATATTGTATAGTGATATTATAGAGTGACTCTTGCAAACTTGCAAATCAAATTTTCATTCATTATTATTTACTAGCCGACACGTGCCGACTATTTTTCTTTTAACTTTTTGGTCAATCATAACAAAATATAGCCCTATAGCCTTCCTCCTAAGTAATCAAGCATTCTGAATGTAAAAGAATTTTAATGATCGGTTCAGTATTTCCAAAAATTAGCCCTTAAAAACAAACAATCAAAGTAACAACTTTACCTCTTTATATATAATACTAGTATAAATGAATATCTAAGAAAAAAATCTACCTAAAATAAGTAAATTCGTTGATTTTTTATTATTACCTATTTTTATATATAAAAAATAAATCTGCTTCCGCAGAGGAATCGATCTCGGGCCGTCCAAGTGACAGTCAAGCATTCTACCACTGGACCACCGGAGCTTATACGTAGCTACAATCTTAACCTTCTTAAAAATATTAGTATCGATTGACATACGTCATTATTTTTCTCTGAAATTTTTGTTTAATCATTATAAAATATAGCCTATAGCACCCTGAATGGTGTAGATTTCTAATTGTAAAAGAGTTTTTATGATCGGTTTAGTATTTTCGAAGATTAGCCCTTATAAAGTTATAGTTTATACAAGACACCTGACCCGAGCCCACTTCTGTTGGGCGTTAATATCTGAAATTTTTGTTTAATCATAATAAAAATATAACCTATAACACTCCCAAATAATGTGGCTTTCTGATTGTGACAAAACATTTATATGATCGGTTCAGTTCTTTGAAGATAAGCGGCTACGAACAAACAAACAAACTTTACAATATTAAGTATGAATTAAAAATTAAAAATCAAGCATCGTTTTAATGTTTTTTAATAACACTGTAAATTTAAAATTTACTTTCATCAATTATACTGGGTGCCCCAAAAAAGTAAAAGATGAACCCCTGAAAGTAAATATTATACAGGGTTGTAGAATATTTTTAAAAAATACAGGTGTTAAATTTGTTACCATTTTTTTATGTATTTTTAATATCCCTTACCAATTTAGTTTTTAATTTGATAATGCTGTTTATTGCATTGGGGGTTAATTTTTCACTAACTTAATTATGTATTTAAGCTAAGTCCAGTGGTGTCTCAGAGCAACTGAAGGGAATATTTACACGTCAATGTCAAACATAATAATTGTTGACATTCTATGTTAAGAGGTTTCAGAATATCCTAAAAGATTAATATTTTAAAATATTAATTAAAAAATGAAAAAATTAACCTAAATAGGGTTATTTTTAATTTTTAATATTTTTCATTCAATTTATCTTGACAACGGTGGCTGAACTTGCCACCAGAGTAAATCATTTTTGGTTATTTTTTTACTTGTTTCAATTTTTGTTTTTCTGTTACTTTTAATTTAATTTTTGGCGTGTACCCAAATAATTACCATCCATTAAATGAATTCGCCGAACTACAGAACATATCGTTTCAGTTTGTGGTTCGTACTCCAGAGAGATACACGTCACATCAGGGTTGCTTTCCAGTGACGAAAATTTTTGTGCGTCACGCTCCAGGGTTTGAAGCTCTTGAACTGCTCTAAAAAGTTAGTCACTGGAACGCATCCTTAGACAAGAAAAGAGAGATACTTAAAGAAATTTTAAAATTTCGTTGTTTTTAACCTTTCTTGGCTTTATAATAATAATATCTTTTTAATATCTAATTCCATTTTAAAATAAATAATTTTAAAAACCCATCCTTAACCATAAAAATACGTTTGAAGCACAAACCCAAAGAGGAGTTGGTGCATGAGGGGCAAGGGGGAAAAAACGGAGTAGCTCAGGTGCATGCAACACTTTCCGTCACTGGAACGCCATAAAGTAGAACGAAATGCTCTTGAGCTACTCGGGAAACTCTATTTGCGTCACTGGAAAGCCCCTCAGGTGTACCGCAAGGCTCGCATATTGGTCCTGTGCTCTTTCTTTTGTTTATCAATGATGTTGCCTCCTGTTTCCGTTCTACACATTTTCTGTTGTACGCAGATGATCTTAAGCTCTACAACACGGTCGATTCTGGACCAAACAGCTTACAGTTCGACCTAGATAACTCTACGTCATGGTGCTCTAGGAACTTATTAAGTATAAATGTCACAAAATGCAAGGCAATCAGGTTCTACAAGTGTACAAATCCAATCCAATCTGTTTATAGGATTAATAATGAGTTGGTAGAGAACGTGGAATTCATTAACGACTGGTGTAATTTTTGACCGGAGCTTATCTTTTAATAATCACATCGATAGTATAATTCTGAAAGCCTTTAGAATGCTGGGCTTTATTAAATATAATAAACGAAACACAAAATACATCCACGATACCAAAGCCATTACCTGCTTATACAACTGTCTAGTCCGCAGTGTCCTAGAGTACTGTTCTGTTATCTGGGCTCCTAGCTATAAAGTCCACAAAAATAGGTTAGAAAGGGTTCAAAACAAGTTCCTCAAATATCTGCTGTATAAACACCATTTTCAGTGCTCAGAAATACCATATGAAACAAGGCTGCTGTTGTGTGGAATGAAAAGCTTAGAGACTAGGCGTCAGGACGCATTGCTTCTTTTCATGTTTAAGCTTCTCAATGGCTCCGTGAACTGTGCTGAGCTCTTGGAGTTGATTTTGTTTTTGGTACTTGCTCGACGCACAAGGCAACAACAGCTCTTCTTCGAGCGTCCTCACCGAACGAACTATGGTCTTACGGCAATGATTGATAGAATGGTGCTCAACTACAATAGATTGTACTACAACGTTGATATTTTCCAGTGCTCATTGAGCCAGATTAAAAGACGTATTTCGTAAATTAGGATTAATGCTACTTTGCAACTATTTATTTTGTATATATGTATATTTTTAGTTTGTTATAGGATTTACCATTTGGAGTGTTTTATTCCGTAGTGTAAAATTTGTAAATAAATTTGTTAATAAATAAATATCTTTAACAATAATATTAATTATATGAGGGTGACTTCATGTCAAAATGTACGCTTTAAGTGTCCCTTACAGCATATTTTTATTAGCATCACCAACCATACCAACTAAAAACACTTTGAAGTCCATAAATAGTACCGACTACATGAAACTTATAATTATATCTTTAAAAAAGAGAAAAAAGACATCGCGAACGATGGAAATATATTAAGCGATTCCAAGATTATCTAGATTATCTACGGGATATCTTCAAGTTTATCTAGAAAATGTGTACATGTTGTAATTAATATAAAATTAGTTTGTCGGGTATTTAAGAAAAATGGGCTGGGCGAACCCAGGCATAGGTACGCTGTCTGCCCATATGGGTAATGCATGGCGTTTTTGATTTATTCGCGTATTTGATGGTAGAAGTACGGTTCACGGATTAGTTTTACCTTACTGGTAGTCAATGGTAATATGAAGAAGCTATGGTCGTATATTGTTTTTAATATTTGAAGAGTCAAGGGAAAAAGATTAATGTCTTTAAAAGAAAGAAAATACTATTTGTACGTTTTTATTTATTTTAAAGTAAACAGAGCCTTATTTTTAAACTTTCCTGTAGTATTTTTAAAAACGAATATATCAAATTCGTGTATTTTTTCCGTAGAATTCAATAATCTAAACAAAAAAACATTTAAAACAAACACAAAAGATTTATCGCACTGAGTGACGTATTTTTTAAATGAAATACCCCGTATATTTTTCTTTTAATGGATATAGATTATCACGAGGAATTCGGTGATATAACCCCTATATGCGGATCTGACGCAATTTTTTAAAAACTTTATGATACTATAAGGACAGTTTCACCTGAAAACCTGGCTGGCACAGGTCACAGTCCCAGGTGCTTATTTGTTAAAGTCAATAATTTTAAAAACATGTTTTCCTACGACCACATGTGAAAATAGCAAATAACACACTGTTTTCATGCATAGAAAATGCCTAATATCACACTAGCGTTGCAAAGTACTTTACAAGGGTGGAAAATGACTTATTTCACACGAGTGGGAATATTGTTGCACGAGGCGTCAAATGAGTGCGACAAACCCACGCGTAAGAAAGTGATTTTCACACAAGTAATGTACACTATTTTTCCTACGACCACAAGTTATTCACACCAAAACAATAAAAGGTTGTTTGTATTCACGGAAAAAATAGAAAACACTGAAAAACTCTTGCATCACTTAGTGATATATACTTTTCCTTACTGCGATATATTATACTGTTTAACAATATTTTTATATTAAAAATCTCTTGTGTCGCTTTTAATTATTTAAAAATTAAAAAGGGTCCTCATTAAAAAAAAATATTGCATGGCTTTTTCAATGTAATCCCTATTAACAGCCTGATAACTCCATTTAAATAACAATGACAGCGATGACAGCTTTATATTATATTTACAACACTAGTGTTGTAAAGTACTACAACTATAGTGTGATATAAGGCATTTTCTATGCATGAAAACACCTTGTATCTCTTACCGTTCTCCAGATATTATTGATGCCCCTTGAACTTGCAACACCCTGTAGATAACTTTTTAATAATTAAAAATTTGTTTTTTCCTTATTTATTTAAATGCTGGCCATCTAACTAACACAGTATTAAATGTTTTTGTGTTAAATTAATGGCTTTCAAACTACAAAATTACCGATGCATTAAGAATCATAGCCAATAACACAGTGGGGAGGTTTGTAGTCTTCGATAGTATCTGTTGTGGTATTTTAGTTTTTAAATTACCATAGATCACCATTGGTAGTTAAATATCGTGTTTACATTCTTAAACTGCTCTTAAACAAATAAACACAGAGCTTTAATAGAGCGTCATTGGAAGTTCTTACCAAATAAGAAACTTTTATTAACACGCTTTTTATTAACTTGGGTTGTAACTATCTGGCTATGTAACGGAATCTTTGAGCCTAATTTTAACCAACTTCCAGCTATTCGATTTCTTTGAAACTTTGCACACGTATTAAGGAAACATGACAATGCAATAATCTGCAAACAGTATCCCGTTATCTTTTTTTGGATCGCCAGGAAAAAAAAATTCCATTATATTATAAAAACAACACCTAGGTTGCCATCTGTTGGCAACATTTCAAACTTTTGCTATTAAATGAAGAAGAAATTTTTTAGTGGGTTGCAATATATTGGCAACGGTCCAAACATTACCTGGATTGCCATCTGTTGGCAAAATTTCAAACTTTGCTACTTAATGAAGAAGAAATTTTTAGTGAGTTGCAATCTGTTGGAAAAATTTTAAAATTTGCCACTCTTGTTCATTAAAAATTTTTTCGCCATTTTGTCAAGAGTAGCAGAAACTAAAAAATGAAAAATAATTAATAGTTTAAAAAAACTAAAAAACACGCTTTTATATGCAACCGAACTAAAAATTAGAAAATAATTTTTCATTAAAAAAAATATTGTCATTTCATAGTAAAAAGCGTGGGGTGATAAATATATTAAAATGTTATAATTATTATATTTGCAAATATCTATGATGGAAAAGTTATGAAAAAATAGTAAAATGCACCCACGCTTTTTACTATGAAATGACAATATTTTTTAATGAAAAATTATTTTCTAATTTTTAGTTCGGTTGCATATAAAAGCGTGTTTTTTAGTTTTTTAAACTATTAATTATTTAT
>JACEGR010010385.1:0-19371 GCA_014170235.1 Listronotus bonariensis
TTCTTCCTTCTTTTTCTTTTCTTTTTTCCTTTTAACCCCCAAACTATGTACAAATGATGGCGGCACACCCGGAAGTAAAATATTCCGGAGGTAAAATACCCCTCCATTCGGATCTCCGGGCGAGGGGTGCATCCGGGAGGCCTTCATCGAGAAGTTTAATTTCTTTTGCAAACATATGTGGGCTTAACACCAATATAAACTCCGTTCACCATCACCTTCAGTCATCTAAGCCCCACATACTGTTTCTAACGGAAACACAAATAAGTTCTAAATCTTCAACCAGCCACCTTCTCTTCCCAGGCTACGAACTTATTTCGTCTTTCCGCCCACATGGTGGCGTATGTGCTTACGTCCGCAACGATCTGGCTTGTGCTCGAGTTTCTAATCTTGAATCGGGTAGGCCTGATATCCTTTGGCTCAAACTTTCCCTTAGGTCTTCAACTAAATTTATCTGCTGTTTGTACCGGTCCCCATCTAATAATTCCTATGTCGAATTATTTGACTTTCTTTCAACAAAGATCGATAGCATAATTTCTCAGTTTCCATCGGCTGAAGTAATCGTGCTTGGCGACTTCAATGTCCATAATAAGGATTGGCTGGGCTCTTCAAAAACTGACCCCCAAGGCAGAGCAGCCGAAATCTTCGCAGTCAGTAACTCTCTTACCAACCTTATTATGAAACCCACCTACTTTCCTAGAGTCCCAAATCATAGTTCAAATCCCCTAGATCTCTTTCTTACTACAAACCCCGAACTCTATGAAACATCTGTCACAGCACCCCTAGGTCGCTCAGATCATGGCTTAGTTACTATATCTCACCCTGCACATCCCGAGATAAATGAATACATGCCACCACGCACCGTATGGCACTACAACTCAGCCGACTGGGATGGCCTAAGGGACTTCTTCGCCACTTACCCCTGGAATTCCATCTGCTTTTCTTCTCGTGATCCTTCCCAAATTTGCAATCAACTTACTGAATCAATTCAATTGGGCATTGAAACCTATATTCCACACACCATCAAAAACCCCAAAAATCCAGTAACAAACCCTGGTTTTCCAAATCTTGTGAAAAAGCCAGAACTTTAAAAGTTCAGGCTCACAAGAACTTTCTACAGGATCCTAGTCCAGAAAACCGACAGGCCAGCATTGAAGCAAGAAACTACTACAATCAAACAATTTCTGAAGCCAAAGACTCCTTCGACAATCGTATCAAAAACAAAGTTCTTTTTTGCTCAAATGGTAGCAAATCCTTCTGGTCCTTTGCGAAAAACATAAGTAGGAATTTTTGTGCCACTTCTTTTCCACCACTAACTTTGGAAGATGAAATTATTTCTACTGCTAAAGGGAAGGCAGAACTATTTGCCAAACAATTTGCTGCCAATTCAACCCTTGACCCTCCCGTAAATCATCCAATTCCAACGATTACCCCAGTTCCCAATCGTCTGGGCTGGACGGCATACCAGCAATCGTTTTAAAAAAATGTGCTCCAGAACTTGCACCAATCTTAACTCGGCTCTTTCGAATTTCTTACGACACAGGTATCTTTCCGGAGAGCTGGAAGGCTGCACGTGTTCAACCTATTCCCAAGAAAGGATCTAAATCGCTTCCATCTAACTATAGACCAATTTCAATTCTCTCAGTTCTTTGTAAAGTAATGGAAAAATTAATTAATTCACAAATTCTTAAGTACTTGGAAAAACACAAAATTTTGCACGACAGGCAGTATGGATTTCGCCACAAAAGATCTACAGCAGATCTTCTTTCCTTCGTATCACACTGTTGGAATAAGTCTCTTGAGTTTCTAGGTGAGTCCCAGATCGTTGCTCTTGATATATCCAAAGCTTTTGACCAGGTCTGGCATGCAGCACTTCTTAATAAACTTCCCTCCTATGGTCTTTCAACTAAACTCTGTACTTGGCTCTCTAGTTATCTATCTGATCGACGTATATCAGTTATTGTGGACGGCCATTCTTCAAGCTTTCACCAAATAAATGCTGGAGTCCCTCAGGGCTCAGTTCTGGCACCAACATTGTTTCTTCTTCACATCAACGACCTTCTCTCGTCCACAACTAATTCCATTCATAGTTTCGCCGACGATAGTACCCTTCACTCCAGTTTTCAGGTTCCTAAACCCATCACTAAACCTGACTTGGAAAATAAACGCAGAGCGATGCAGATATCTCTTTCTCAGGATCTTAATTTAATATTGGATTGGGGCGCCAAAAATCTCGTCCATTTTAATGCATCCAAAACACAGTCATGTTCCTTGTCGCGAAAAGAGTCATCAAATACTCATCCTCTACTTATGAGCGGCCAAGTTCTACAGAGCAAAGACACCTTCAATCTCGTGGGCGTCACATTTGAAAGTAACCTTAACTGGCATAAACACATTGTATCTATAGCCACGGCAGCTTCAAAAAGCTTGAATTTCTCTTTCGAGCTAAAAGTATTTTTCCGCTTCCAATTTATACACTTTATATGTTTCCCAAATCCGACCTCCCTTGGAATATTGTTCTCATATCTGGGGCATGGCGTCCCCAACAACCCTGAGCATTCTTGATTCTATTCAAAGAAGAGCTGTTCGTCTCATTAATGATCCTTCACTTACAGAAAGGCTTCCCTCTCTTGCCCATCGTCGGGCTGTGGGCGATTTATCGCTTTTTTATAGGTACTTCCATGGCTTCTGCTCTGAAGAATTGACCAGTATAGTTCCTCCACTCACGGTTCCCAACAGAGAAACTCGTGGTTTCGCGCATATGCATCCCTATACGGTCCAACTGGACAGGCCCCGAACTTCTCACTTTGTTCGTTCTTTTATCCCTAGAGTTTCTAGATTGTGGAACCTGGTGCCCGCGGAGGTCTTTCCTTCCCCCCAAATCTTCAAGTATTTAAGTCCCGTGTCAACAAACTCCCTCTTACCTCGCTTAAGACACCCACGGTACGTTAGTATTTAGGCTTTTAGCCTTCGTGGTTTGTCCAAAGATAAAAAAAAAAAAAAAAAAATTCTAAAAATAAAAAAATAATCAGGTAAACTTAAAGCCACAGATTCACTGTGCAAAGTAAAGATAAGTTGTTAATTATTTATATTACTGACCATCGCATGTGTACAGGGTGGCGCACCACAAACGCCTAGGTCTCTAGTACAAAAATGGTATAATTTTTTTAAAATATATTTTTTATAGGAAGATGTGATTATATTATAAGCATGACAAAAAAAATAAAAAAATAATGAGCCAGGAGAATAAAGCTAAGCAAGCGCTTTTACTTAAAATAAAAAAATATTATTTATAAATTTGCATGAGCAAAATAAAGATAAGCCTATAGTAATAGCATTTGCCTAACTAACGGTTTAAAACATTTTAAAAAGATTTGAATATCTATCTCTATCTAACTCTCATATCTTTATTGTCATTTCAAATGCGGTTAAACCACTCTGATGAATACGGTCAACACGAAACAATGACTTTATTCACCTGGCCCATTATATCCTTCCCTACTTACGCTTAACTTTGCATATTATGCTATATTACTTAAATATAAACTGTGCCATCACCTTTATTTAAATTTTTGTTTAGTAATTATACAGGGTGTTCAAAAACTATCATTTAATATTACCTACCTCAACGTGCACATTACTTGGTTATTTTAAATGGAACACCCAGTATTTTGTTTCATTTTTAAATTTTAAAGATAAAAATAGGTTAAGTTTCTTCGGCAACTTATGTCAAAAGTGTAACATTTTTATGATATAAAGGATTTTTGAATTATCATGGACAAAACAAAACTTAATCTTTTGATAAAAGGCAACTTTGTTATTTTAAATAGAACACCGTGTATATTATTAAAAATCTATTTAAAAAAATAAAACATAAGCCATGGTTGTTTAAAAAATATTGAAATTATTGACCTTCGAAAACTATACTTGTAGGTTTGTTGTCGTATTTTTTGTAAGGTCAACAGAAACGTTGTTTTTTAAAATAACCATGGCATGTGTTATATTTTTTTAAAGAAAAAAATTGACTTAAGGATTTTTGAAAATATACAGGGTGTTCCATTTAAAATAACAAAGTCAACCTATATCGAAAAATTAAGCTTGTTTTTTTAATAAATTACTCAAAAATTCTAAATATCTTAAAAACGTCACATTTTTGACATTAGAATTGCCAAAGAAGCTTACCCTATTTTGAACGCCTAAATCCAAAAATGGACAATATATAGGTGGTTTTATTTAAAATAAGCGAGTAATTTGTAGTCCAAGGTAGCTAATATTAAATATTAGTTTCTGGACACCCTGTATGATTTCTAGCCAAAAAAAATAATTGAAGGTGATGGTCCAGTTTATATTTAAGCAATATAACCTTATAAACAAAGTCAAACGTCAGTAAGTTATGATATATTAAAATTTTGTTTTTGTCATGATTTTTTAAAAATCCTATATATTTTAAAAACCTTTAATTTTTGGTATAATGAATGCAAATAAAACTAACCCAATTTCTACAATCTAAAAATTAACTAATATACAGAGTGTTTCATTTAAAAATCATAGGTTTGGTATGAATATTTTTTGGAGCATCCTGTAAATTTTTTTATAATTTTAAATGATGCTTCTAATTTACCCACATATGCCTGTAAAAAAATTTAAAAACAATACCGATTTTGTATTGGAAACCGAAGCGTTTGTAGTGCGCCACCCTATATATCTTCGTTTTTGTTTCTTTACATTACAATATAGTACAGGCAATGGGAAGCGCGATACTCTTGTCAATAATGAATAATTCTCAGAGAGTTAACGATATCTCTTCTAATAATTGTTTAAGTAATAAATTGCTAATAATTAAACTTTTAAATCAATAAGTTTTCTACAACATTAAATTTAAGCTTTTTTTTAAATTATTATTTTCGAAGTTAAAAGGCCTTCAATGTTGTATTCGAGGTTAATAAGATCAATGTACCTATGCATTGTAGGATGACGTGTTTAGGGCCCAGCTGACGTTAACAAGATTTTTAAAATCAACTTGTCATAACTTCGAAAATAATGATTTAAAAAAAGTTAAGTATAAAAGTTGTCGAAAATTTAGTTAGGTAAAAACGGGTTTTTGCAAAATAGCGGCACTTCCGGTCGTCATATTTGTAAGTATTTTGTGTTTTTCGATTTATTACATCCTACTGCACCTATTTGTAGAAAAAACTTTTGGAAAAATTTGCAAGAAAAAATCGTCTATTGCCTGAACTAATAAAGTTAACCCTTAGGTAACCAAAAAATAAAGATATCGTTATCACTCTTATCAGAAGAGCTTATCTTACGGCCGCAGCTAACTTAACTTGACAACAATAAACTTGAGTTTTTAATTTGCAGCATTTTCCCTAGTTTTTCTTAATTTACACCGCTTTTATCACTTTTATTAATTTCAAACCTTGCCCTTAAAATTTTAAACACCCTGTATAATGTATAGGATGTCAATTAGGGTTAAACATGCTTTTTATTTGCTAATTTAAACAATTTTGTATCTTGACAAATTTTAATGAACAACAGTTTATTTGAATAACTCTCTTGTTCGTTAATGACCTTCGTCAAGAAAATTAAACCACCATTTTAGCTCTTTTCATTTAAATCCTGTATAATATTTATTTAATTTTAACCTCATTCAGCAAAAAGTACTGTTGACATTTATCCGTAATTTGTCAAAAGAAGGGTGATATTTTTGCCCTTCTGACGGCTAGTATTATATTTTATACCGTCCTATTTTTAAACCTGACACTCGGTTAAAAAGCTCTAGTGAAAATTATGGTAATAAAAAAGGGAAAAATATGACGTCTTTTAGTGGGTTTTTATTAGTATATAAGTTGTAAGAAGTGTTCAACTATTTTTTTATTTACGGTGCTAAGCCGGCTGTCCATGAGAGCGGTTTTCCGCCCGCGTATTAAAAATACGCGCAGAAAATCCGCTGACACGTCCATTGTAGCGGAAAATAGAGACATTTTGCACCTCTTATTTTGCAATTCCGTTGTGGTTAACGTTATTCTGAGACTGCGCAGTAACGCAAACATGATCCGTTATCGCTATTGACCATACCGGACTCCTTTAATTACGGATGAATAACGAAGAGCTTATCGTTATCGTTATCGTTATTGTTAAACTGCGTGGTTGTCGGATTGTAGAAATTTTAATATAAATTATTTAAAAGGTTAAAATTTTAATGCCGTATTAATTAAAATATCATTTATACCTAGGCTCTAATTAGCGAAAAATCTATAGCAGTAATAAAAATTAAATAGTGTTAAGAAATTTAAACGGACATGCACTTTTACGGATATTCTAAATCAGTAATTAATTTAGATGTGGCACACTTGCTTTTTATTCTACTACCAAACCTAACCTTACTTTTTGTGTTTTGCTTATACTGTATTGTTTGCATCTACTTTAAAAACGAAATCAACAGAAGTGTTTGCATATATTTAAATATGGATTTATATCTTATGAAGAATAAAAGTAAATACTGATTTTCCGTTAACTTTAAAATGGGTGAACCACAGGCAAAAATAAGGTTATGTGTCGAAAGCGCAGACGCAAGATATATTTCTTAAAAGAGGCTGCAAAATCTCTGTCTAAAACTGCTGCCGTAATCGTTATGTTTAATAACGATAACCATAAGGAGGCCAAAAAACGTCTGTTATTTTAAGAGGTGCAAAATATCTCTAATATTAAAGCGTTTTGTTTTGAATATGGTGATTTTATGTTAGAATTTTCTTTGGGTAATACTACGGTTGTGAAGGTCACTAGATGTTAATTATCATCTGTCTATGGGATGGCAAATGGATTGGATAATGGATAATAATAAACAATTTTAATTTTATTATGTGAAAAATTAAGCAACTTTGGTTAGTAGCCTGTCTTAGTCTTTTATTTATCACATACACTTTTTTGTTACCGATTTACCTTAGAATATAAGCTAGACGCTCGCCTGCAGTTATTGGCTCATGAACAGTGTGGGACTTGCTAATAGTTGACTCAACTTTCTGTAATAATTTATCAAAATACTCCTTTTACGTTCTTAAATAATTGAAGTGTTTTTCATCATCATGTTGTTTGAAAACGCAAAAAGTTAGCTTCACCTCAACTTTTTGCAGATCCGCGTCAAAAATGGCGGAAAAAACATTTTAAATTTGCACCAACCAATCACAACGCTAAATTATCATCCGCGAGCGGAAAACCGCTCTCATGGACAGCCGGCTTTACAGAATTTTGTTAAGCAAAGCTAAAGGAAAAATTTATGTAAGCATGGGGCCGGAAATTTTTCGCTTTTAAAATACAGTGTTTAAATTTTAAATAAACTAAAAAATTCTTAAAAAACTAATTTTTAACTTTTATTGTTTTTATGCAATTATGAAATAAGCTATACAGAGTGTTTTTGAACAAATGCAAAAAAAAATAGGAGGTGATTTTCCACCAAAATATAAGAAAAAAACTTTATATGAACATATGTCCTAAACGTCTTAGTTTTTAAACTACGGGGTCTTAAAAAATATTTTACCAGTGTCGTCTATGAGGGGTTTAAAATAAATATTTTTTAAGAAGAAAATGGGACGCTACTGCATTTTCTAAAATAAAAGTTTTGTTTTAAATCCCCATTTAGTTAGAACAAATTTGGTTTTTTGACTTTTTTTTGTTTGATGTATAATTTTCGCGTAAATAAATAAAAACCATTTCTTGGCATGGTCAAACTCCTATATAATTAAAGAATAGATAACGAAAATTCATTTTTAATGTAGAATTTTATATTAGGAATACAAACTGTCTATGGCAAGAAATGGTACATCTGACAAAAAAGTTATAAAATTAAATTTGTTATAAAATAAATGGGAAATTTAAAAAATTATTTTATTTTAGAAAAATGCAGTAGCGTACTATTTTATTTATATATTTACTTTAAATTCCTCATGGACGACACTGGTACAATTTTTTTTCTTGTATTCCAAAAAATTTCGTTTAGTGCAAAGGGTGTCTCCAAAATTTTTAAAAATATTGATTTGGGTATAAAAGTTATTAAAAAAAACAATATTAAAAAAAAACATCCCGTAGTTAAAAAACTAAGACGTTTAGAATATTTGTTTTTTTTCAATACCACCAAAGGGCACTTTACCTAAAATTTATTTTTTTTACTTCATTACTTTTTATTTTGACAGATATCGCAAAGCTGGGGGCACCATTTTATATACAATTAAAATTTTTACCTGGAGTATTTTCTACGATTTTTGTGTTTACTTTAAAATTAGCCACAACAAACTCTTTTGCTAAAAGTTATTTGATTTGGTTTGTAGAATATTTGTGCTTCTTTAAATATTAAAATAATAAAAGTAAGTCTTAATTATCTTTTACTCATAACAAAGACAAAAGACGCCATTAATAACTATTACATGGTAAGAAGGGACTTTTAAAATATGTTTTTCCATAAATTTATCAAAAAAAAGCTGTATTAAAAAAATTAATTTTACCAAACCAGAAAGACGTTTTTTCTTCCTTTTGATAACAGATGAAAAATTTTCCGGCGTTCCACTTTTGAAAGTGACATTAGGCAAATAAGCGGGAGCGACTAATATGGAAATATAGGCTGCTTTCTATATGCTGATTTTAAAAAGGTTAAAAAAACTTACATTATCATAATAAAAAAGTAATATTTAAATAAAATTTGAAAACGGTTTTCTAATAAATCTATTTTTTAAAAAGAAAGCAATAAAAATACACTCCTGGTAATAAAAAGGCACTGGCTAAACGATCGCCGGCGGTTTTGCGTGCATTTTAAGAAAAAACAGCCGTCCGGCAGTTTTTATATCTTCGTATGTAATAACCGCTGAATATTAAAATTAATTTTGTATTACCAGCAATTTTCACTTATTTTATCGATAAAATCGCCGTCTGGCGGTTTTGCTTATTAAAACTATTAAAAACCGCCGAATATTAGGTAGAGTTAACCTAACTTATACTAACTAAATATGTATGAACCCACATCTTTTGGAAAAGGAAAAGCCAGAAGTATTCTAGCTACGAGAAAAAAAACTGCTTCATTCACACAACTAAACTTAAGTATTACCAATTGAGTATGCATGAATTGAGGGTAAATAAAACCAAACAAGTGTTTTTTCTCAAAGACCACTTGCAGATGAGGTTATCTCATCTCAAGAGAGATTTCTTGGCATATATTTAGATTCAAAATTGTCCTGGGAGGGTCACATAGATTTTCTGGCTACCAAGCTTACAAAGAACATATATGTCATGCGCTCTCTGTCAGCACAGGTGTCAGTTGACATCTTAAAAACAGATACTGAGATGCTAATATGCTTTATTTTATTCAAATATAAATTGTGGTCTCTTATGCTGGGGGCATTCTTCCCACACAGAGCGCATTTTTGGTCTTAAGAGAAGGGTGATTCATATAATGTTGGGCTTGCGCTTTAGAGATGATGTAAGGGGTAAATTTAGGGAGTTAGGTATAATAACAGTTCCTTGTATGTACTTTTTGCAGTGCCTAAAGTATGTTAAGGCAAACCTCAACAGCTATACTACAAATGCAAATTACCATTCTTACAAAACAAGAAACCAGGAAAAACTGCGACCAAAACATCTCAGGTTGCAATCATGCCAAAACGGTATAAATTATTATGGCATAAAACTTTTCAATGCACTCCCTCAAGTTATTAGAGCATTACCACACATACTTCTAAAAGAGATAAAAATCATTTTAAAAGAAAATGTTTTTACAATATAAATGAATATTTAAATTTTAACTTTGCAAGCCACTTCTTGTTCCCTCCTCAATAAATCAATAAGTCAATAGTACTGTGATATGAAAATAATTAAGTTTAAAGTAAAAATTAATAAATAAGTTAAACATAAAAGTAAACGAAATTGTAGAATATACTCTTTTGATTTTAGACTGTTGTCAATTATTGTGATTTTAAGCTATTGTAAATTAAAAAAAAGGAAGTACTGTGATATGGTAATATAGTATGTTTAGTATTTTGCTTTTATAGACTAAAAAGGTCTGTGATAATAATTTAATAATAACTAAGTATGACGTGTCTGTAAATGTAAAATACTAAAATAAATCATTGTATCATTGTATCATTGTAAGATATGATACACGAGAAAATAGGTTACGTAGTGTATTAATAGTAATTTATGTGACAAGTGCATAAAGGGAGCACGAGCCTTAAGGCGAGTGCGGCAATCCCATGAGTAAAAAAGACACTTTTTGCATGTGTTACATACTAAATTTTTTCCACGAACGTATACAAATTTTTCAAAATACCATTTTATACATGTTTTATTTATTTAAACCTAATAATTTTAATTTTTGCAGCACAGCCATTAAATTGCACCAAAAATCATTCTCCTTATTTTTCAAGAGATAATAATTATCCTCTTCATAACTATGCATTTATTATTTAATTTTAGATTGTTGTATATACTTACTTTTTGTAGAAATAATACTAAAACAGTATAAATTTCTTTTCAATAAGTCAAATTCATTATTACTAATAATTTCTATTAAATGTATTTGCAAACTGTCAAATTTTAAGACTAGTGACATATGAACTAAAAGAAATAATGACGAAATCAAAGGTAACTTAACCGTTTGGTTCAGGTGATGTCGCGGCGTTTTCCAGTAAATTGCATAAATTGATATTTCACTTTATCGTAGTAGGCATTGAAACAAAACACTAATTCAAAGTGTGAAAAAAGCTTTGAGGTGTTAAAAAAGTTACTTTTTTAACACTTTATGTAGTGTACTAGAAGGATGTATTTTAACTCCATGTTAACGATTAAAAGCTAGTTCATACAGACGCGAATAGCGAATTGCGAAAGCGAATATTTGGCCAAAAAGTTTTTCATGTTCATACAGTTGCGAAATTCGCCGAAATTCTAGACAACAACATAACCCACAAATTTCTATATTATTTTTAGGTCGGTGGTGACGCTACGTTTGGGTTCTTTTGAGATTTTTATAGTTTCTCCTTTTAATAATATAACATTTATCTGTTGTGATTTGTGAGGAATTAAGAATATAGCACATTTATTTGGCAACGAAGATGTAGAACCGCTGCAAATTTATTTTAAATAAAAGGGGCTAAACAAGTTAATATAAATTTAAATCATAAAACACAAAATACTTAAGAAAAAAAACACAAAAATAACGTTTTAAACAGCTATTATAATGACAAAAAAATAACAATAACAAAATTGTTAGTTTCTACGCTTGTGCGCACGCGAATATTCGCCAGAAATTGAAATGATCTCAAGTTTCCCGCCCACCAAATTTTAAATTTTGCGAATTCGCAACTTCTTTAAATTATCTTTGTTTTGTAAATGTTTATATTTGTTGATTTGGTTTTACAGTATTGCACTAATTTTTTTTAATAAATTAAAACCAAAAACATGGTCATTAAGACCTTTGCTATATTAAACGACTTACCCTAAAGAAATTACCCTTTGAACTTTCGTACTCTAGTTAGGAAACATTATGTATAGGATAAGGAAACTGTTACATTTACGCATTTTTGAAACCCCAAAAACCACGTTAAGAGTCCGCCATTTGTCAACAGCAGCAAAATGCTTTTTCTGTTCTGACAAGAGATAATAAAGTTTATCTTGCCCACTTTCGAAACGGCATTAGGCAAATGAGGGGAGGCAAGTAATATGGAATAAAACACTCAAGTCAGTTTAAACGTAGAGTTTGTGCAAAAAATAAATTGTATTTTAGTGGCCCATTTTAATATGTAATTAGGCTTATTTTATTTAAAAGAAAAATACTCTTTTTCTGTGACGGAAAATAATATGACATTGTATCTCTGCTAACAGGTACTAAAATGTAACTTTTTATAAAATTATATAAGTGCTTTTTTCTCGGATATACCTACATGTAAGTAAAGGTAAATATTGAATTTTAAAATAATTTATTAGACGAAACTTACATTTACCTTATATAGGGAGCACGGTAAAATATTATTTATTTTTAAAATATTTCAAATAAATACTAGACGATCACTTTTACTTTTAACTTTTAAATTTTAATACGTTAAATTACAAAATTAGATTGGCAAATACTAAAGAATTTCCTTAACACTTTTTATAGTATTGCATGGTCTTATTGTATTTTAAATATACCAGTCGACCAGTTTAAAACTTCAAATTTCACACGATCAATTTTCTGACTTTTTGTGACGTATATATTTTGAAATATATAGGGCCATTTTACGTCACTTGAACAAATGTACCATATCGAAATATCTTCTTGGACCATGAGACCGGTGGACAAAAACTAACTAAATTTAGTACGGGCATACCCCCACTAGGAGTAGCCCCTACGGGACTTAACTAAAACTTTAACTTTATACTTGACTTCACTAACTACTTCTTATCTAATATCTTTCTAATTTCTTGTCTCTTTAAATATTAAATTTTCCAGTGTTTGTTTTGCATTTCTATGCGACCCAGTTTGTTTAATGTTTTTATTTTATTATTATAAGAGTAACCTAGAAAATTGTTTAATTTATACTTTTAAAACCTTGACACCTCACGTATATCTTCATTTAGCAAAATTCCCAATGTTAAGTAGCCTAATTAAAATGTGTACTTATTTTAAAATTCCTAAAAATGTATATTATTAAAATTCCCCAAATGTATATTTTTGTATACTAGGTGTTCACAATATGTTTTTTAAATATTAAGGCGTCGGTTTTTCTATCACAAAAAAATTGTGTATTATAGACGGAAAAAAATTAGATTTTAGCTCTCGATTCATTGTCTCTCTCCGCTTTGCGTCAACAAAACCTCGAGCTAAAATCTAATTTTTTCCCTTGTGTAATAAATAACTATTTTTTCGGGACGGAAAAAAATGACATTGTATCTCTGTTAATAAAAAACTAAAATGTGACATTTTAAAAAAATACATTTTTTGTAAGAAAGTACTTTTCTTCCGGACATAGGGGAAAGTGGGGTGGATTCATACAAGGGGCACCTACATACATTGAGTTTATCTAAAGTTAGACACGAAGTAAAATAGTAACGTAAGTGGGTGTGCACAGTTTTTATGTGTGTTAACAGACTAGTGAAGTTTCAGAATTTTCGGTGCGGTAAGATCGAGTGCACAACACGGAACGTGTTTTTACCTCGCGTAAGTAATTTCATAACGTAACTTTGGACATATTTTATGGCCAGTTACTATTTTTTGATTAATTATTGCTATTTAATCCTAATTATAATAATACAAAGGCACTAATTTAATGTGGAAATTAATAGAGATAAATACGGTTTTTCTATTTCAAATTTTTTTATTAATTAGCATGTGATGGGGCAGATTCATACACAAGTATATGGGGCACATTCATACTGTATAATTGTACCCCTGGCCTTTTATGAATATTTTTTTAACTACTATTTTTTGTTACACCGACGATTATAGTTGTAAATATTGTGACGTGTATATTTTGGAATTACATATAGGGGCCACTTTACGTCACTGGACAAATCTACCATATGGAACTATCTTTTTGGGACCATGAGACCGGTGAACCATCAAAACTAACTTTGCATTTTTTAAAAACTAATTTAACTTATTTGACTATCTTAATTTGGTACGGGCATACTCCTGCTAGGAGTAGCCCGTACTGAAGCGTAACTAAAACTTTAACTTTATACTTGACTTTACTAACTACCTCTTCTCTGATAAACAATCCCTTTTAATTTCTTTCTCTCTTCTTTAAATATCAAATTTTCCAGTGTTTGTTTTGCATTTCTACGCTACCCAGTTTGTTTAATGTTTTTATTTTATTATTATAAGAGTAACCTAGAAAATTGTTTAATTTATACTTTTAAGACCTTGACACCTCACGTATATTTTAATGTAGCAAATTTCCCAATGTTAAGTAAACCAACTAAAATGTATACTTATTTTAAAATTCCCAAAAATGTATATTTTTAAAATTCCCAAAATGTATACTTTTTTTATACTAGTTGTTCACAATATTATGTAAAGTGGTTTAAATTTCATTTTTACGGAAAAAAACAGGGTGCTTTATGAACTTTGTGTCTTTGGATGTCAAGGATCAGTTAATTTATCAGACATAGTGATGATATTACCATAGATCTTTGGTCATAATCTGTTAATAACATTAGGCACATTAATTTTAGATTTTGTTAGTTAAGGTATCTTTGTGTTAACTAAAGTTTTTTATTTGATATAATTAATAATGTACAAGCAATATTTTTTTTTACATTTTGAGATTGTTACTTTTAATAAATATAACTGACTAAAACAAAAAATGTTATTAAGTGTCTTTGGTAGATAACCATACATGTAACGTAAGGACCGTTTAATGACACTCTGTTCACTATTCGTTTTTTTTTTTTTTTTTTTCACCCTTTCGGGGTCATCCCACCCAGGTCCGACGACCGCCCCCTAGGTGGTGCACTGCAGCCTGAAGGCTTATTGTACCTTGACCCCTACTCCTTCTCATTCACACACCATTCATTCCATAACTTAGATGGTTGTTGCTCGGTCCGCATCCCCGAGCAGACAACACCGTGTGCCGCCGCCCGAAACACCGCTGCCGTCGGACACCCATCCAAATTATGGGCGCGCATTTCACTGCTTAACTCCAGTGATCGACGTTTGCCGATACAACCGAAGCCGCCACAAGCGCGCCATCACTATTCGTTACTTATGTTCATATCACGCAACTATTGCGATGCTAAAATAGGCATTAACAGATTTAGATAAAACCTGTTTTTTAGTTTCGAATTTTACTATTTGTTTTGTATGTTAAAAAATGTATTTGTGTTTTTTTATAAAGTATGGTATAAAACAATAATAAACAATAATTATGACGAATTAATAGTGATGTTAAATGTGCCCCTTCGGTTGTATGAATGTACCACACTAATGGGGTACAGTCATACATTTTTCTTTTTTTTTGTAAAAGTCTTATGGAAACTCGCGCCTGTAGATTTTCAATAATATTAAGGTTCTACTACAATATAAAATAGTTAAGCTACTAGTATGTCATAAATTAAAAATGATATACCTAAAACACGACATTCCACAAAGCAAAATATAAAAACTGTATGAAGCCTCCCCACTTTTCCCTACATACACGTAAGTGGAGGTAAAATTTAATTTTGGAATAATTTATTATACAGAATTTACATTTTCCTTATATTTGGAGTCCAATCAAATATTTTTTAAGTTCATAATATTCCAAATTACTACCAAACAATCACTTTTACTTTAAACTTTTTAATTTCAGTCCGTCAAATTTACAGAATTTCCATAGTGGTAGGGGAGCCCAAGAGGAGATTTCCGCAGTCACTAAAGCGCGTCAAGAAATATACCGGAGAATACCTTGTTCCCTACTAAATACCTTCACCAAACATGAGTATGAGTATACGGGGGCGATCGTAAAAAACAAAAATATATCCCACATAAATTGTCGTGCGCGTCAGAGTAAGATAAGGTGAGTTAATTACATACTAAGTTTCTAGGTGAGTCCCAGATCGTTGCTCTTGATATATCTAAAGCTTTCGACCAAGTCTGGCATGACGCACTTCTTAATAAACTTCCCTCTTACGGTCTTCCAACTAAACTCTGCTCTTGGCTCTCCAGCTTTCACGAAATTAATACTGGAGTGCCACAGGGTTCAGTACTAGCACTAATTTTGTTTCTTCTTCACATCTACGACCTTTTTTCTTCCACAACCAATCCTATTTATAGTTATGCTGACGGTAGTACCCTTCACTCCACTTTTCAGGTTCCCAAACCAATCTCTCAAACCGACTTGGAAAGCAAACGCAGGGCGATGCAGATATCTCTTTCACCGGATCTCAATTTGATATTGGATTGGGGCGCCAAAAATCTCGTTCAATTTAATGCATCCAAAACACAATCATGTTCCTTGTCGCGAAAAAAATCATCAAACACTCATCCTTTGCTTATAAGTGGCCAGGTTTTGCAGAGCGGGGACACATTTAACCTTGTGGGCGTCACATTTGAGAATAATCTTAACTGGTATAAATACATTGTATCTATAGCCACCGCGGCTTCAAAAAGCTTGGATTTCTTTTCCGAGCCAAAAGTATTTTTCCGCTTCCAATTTATACACTTTATATGTGTCCCAAATTCGACCCTCTCTGGAATATTGTTCTCATGTCTGGGGAATGGCATCCCCTACAACACTCAGCATTTTTGATGCCATTCAAAGGAGGGCTGTTCGTCTTATTAATGATCCTTTATCTACTCAGAAACTTCCTTCTCTTGCCCATCGTCGAGCTGTGGGAGATCTATCGCTCTTCTATAGATACTTTACGGCTTCTGCTCCGACGAATTATCCAGTATAGTCCCTCCTCTGGCAGCTCCCAACAGAGAAACTCGTGGTGCTGCGCGTATGTATCCCTATACAGTTCAATTGGACAGGCCCCGAACTTCCCATTTCGTTCGTTCTTTTATCCCTAGAGTTTCTAGACTGTGGAACCTACTGCCAGCGGAGGTCTTTCCTTTCCCCCAAATCTTTAAGTTTTTAAGTCTCGTGTTAACAAACTTCCTCTTACCCTGCTTAAGACACCCATGGTACGTTAGTATTTAGGCTTTCAGCCTTCGTGGATTGTCCAAAGTTAAAAAAAAGGAGAGTATATTCCACTACTCTGACAATTTGAGAGTGACGTAAAGAAACCGAAGGGCTACAAAGTTGTAAAAAACTTTATTTTGACATGCTTGAGCGTGACTTTTTATTTTCAGAAAATTAATTCAAGGATGACGAAAAATATATAATTCAATACGATTTGAACGATTTCCGAAATCCAAAATATTACTAATATTTTTTGACATACTTAAAAGTCTACAGCCGCTTAATGCCCCGATGTGAAGATATAAATTATATTTTTTTTTCTGACAACACCGCAATTCTACTAAATATTTGGCTACATTGCCAATATCACTAAACAATAAGACCTGTCAAAAAACTCCAAAGTACCAAATTTTGTAAACCTAGCTTAAACGGTGTTAAAGTTATGTAGGCCCTAAATTACTTTTTGCATAAAGTGTGATGTATCATATCTTAACAGCTAATAAAGACAAAAAATTTGAAAACTTACTAAATTTGAAATGTCCAATTTATTTCAATAAAAACAAATGGGTCATTTCATTTAAAAAACTAAAAAAATGTATAGCACAAAACTGGGAAATTTGGCAACAGTGTCAATATCACTATTTAATTCCACATGTCCAAAATACCTTAGATACTAAATTTGGTAAATGTAACTATAACGGCTTTAAGATATTTAAAAGTTGCGGTAATCTTTACTAATCCAGTATGTTTGTAATATATTGCAAATTATTTCTTAATTTCATAATGCTTACGATAAACCACATAGTTTTTACGATATTTGGAAAAAACTTTTTACTACTGTCAAGCCTCATTCTACTACGATTCAATAATACATTAGGGTCCTGTAAAAAAAAACCTGCATTATTCTTATTATATTACCTTTAGTTTTTCTAAGTAATAACAATAAGTTGTCTCAGTAAAAAATCCTACAAAAAATTATAAACCCAATAAGCTTTAAGTGCCGGAAGTATTTTCTCCGGATGCAACATAGTAAACCCCAAGTTGAGCTTTCATGAACTAAGAAGCTTAATGTAGAATGTCAAATGATATTAAGCTAAAGTAGGACAATGATTTCCCGTCCGACAAGCGCTGTTGGTCTCAATGTTGCTTTCGTTTGTGAAATGGCAGCATTAGTTGAACACAAACATAAAAAGATGGTACTTTTGCCACAATAGTAATTTATAAAATTAAATTTAAAAAAGGCCTACAAGCGTATACCGGGTGATAAAGGATGTTGTTACCATCCAAATTTTTTGTGGTTTTCAAAAGAGACTAATATAGTATATTACATTACAAGTGTGGAAAATAACTAATTTCACACGAGTGGGAATATTGTACCACGAGGCGTTAGCCAAGTGCGACAAACCCACGAGTGTAAGAAAGTCATTTTCACACGAGTACTGTACACTATTTTTCCTACGACCATAAATTATTCACCAAAAAAAAGTTTGTCTTTACAGAAAAAATAAAAAACAATTGAGAACTTTGCAACGCTAGGGTGATTTTTACTTTGTAACACTAGTGTGATATGTACTTTTCCTCATTGCAATATTATACTGTTTTGACAATATTTTTACATCGAAAATCACCTACCTAGAAGTATTAGATATATAACTTTTATCATTTTGGAATTAAAAAAGGCCCTCACTTAATAAAAATTGTATGGTTTGGTTAAGTAATAACGGTAATAGTTTAATACGGTTTTCTGTTATTTTAAGGGTTTTCTAAAAATTATTGATACTTACATATTTTAGACACTCTTCTAAATAAAACGTAAGTGGCGCATATCCAAAATATTCCGTTTTTAAATAAATATAAAAAAACTTACGGGACCGGGGAGTGAAAAGGGGTGCTGGGTGGGGTAAAATTAAGTAAAAATTACATTTTTTCCTCATATTTTTAAGAAAAATATAAAAAATATGAAAATTGTAAATGCGTAATCTAAAGTCCTAAAAGTAAGAAAAAAACGACTACTAAACGTCAGTTATACCATGCAAAATATGGAAAGCATTTGGCAACGTCGGAAGGGTCTGATTCTATTTATAAATGGATAAAAGAAAGTGGATTCATAAAGTGTTTATTAGCCTCAGGTTTAATTGAGGGATTAAAAAAATGATTTAACTAGTTGTTTGACTACACGAAGACAGAGAGAAAGGAATTTGAACTATAGGAGTTTTTTCTCTGGAGCTTTAGATCGAACGGTCAAGCGACAAGGCTGCCTCTATAAAGTGCATGCTCAAAGGTAAGAGGGAGATTTTTAATTTGATCTAATTACCTGACAACACTGTGCCACTGAGCGAGTAGTCAGTGAAAGTTGTTTTTTGTGGTTATGTCTAGTTATGTTTATGTTTTTATTTTTTCGGAAATTTTCTTATTACTTTTTTAATATTAGAAGAAAGCTTATAATGTGTTGTAACTTAACGTTAATAAGATGATTTTCGCTAATTTGGGTTCTACTGTTTAAGGTAATTAAAAAGTATTTTTATTGTAACTACAATAAATATGTCACTTGCAAAACCAATAGCAGTTTTTAGAATGACATCGTAATATATATCACACGAGTGTTGTAAAGTACTTTGCAACACTAGTGTGATATAACGCATTTTCTATGCATGAAACCAATGTGCTATTTGCTATTTTCACAAGTGGTCGTAGGAAAAATATTTTACAATATTACTATAGCATAAATTAACATTTTTTGTCATTATCATGA
>JACEGR010010386.1:0-19357 GCA_014170235.1 Listronotus bonariensis
CCAATGTAATAAGATAAGTAACACTCTTAACATTTTTTTAAATATTTTTTATTGCTCTAAAATATACAGGGTGTTATTTAATAAGTGTCCGATATTTCAGAGAGTGATTTTCAAGTATTTTTAAGGTAAAAGTTCCTATGAACGTGTGGTCTAAGATGCTTCGCTTTCAAGATACAGGTGTCAAAGTTTTACTTTTATTTATGTTTTTTCTGCATAATTTCCTAAATAATGCCGATTTCCGAACGAAAATTGGTACCTGGGGTTTTTGACATGAGAAATTTGAATTTGTTCTTAATTTAGCTCTTACTTTAGAGGGCGCTAGCCACATGTGTATTCTCACTTTCAAAGGCTCATAACTTTTATACAACCCTGTATTTACATTTGTTAAAGAAATGGATTCCTTAGTCATTTTACGTAAAAGGTACTCCTATTAGATGACGCTAGGAGCAACCGTTTTCGAAATATTTTAGTTTAAAATAATCGATGCATACGCTTAGTAATAAATATGCTAAGTAAAGACCGCCGAAAATGACGGTTTTATCAAGTAGCGGTCTTTACTTAGCATATTTATTACTAAGCGTATGCATCGATTATTTTAAACTAAAATATTTCGAAAACGGTTGCTCCTAGCGTCATCTAATAAGAGTACCTTTTTTACGTAAAAATGACTAAGGAATCCATTTCTTTAACAAAAATGTAAATACAGGGTTGTACAAAAAGTCATGAGCCTTGAAAGTGAGAATATACATGTGGCTAGCGCCCTCTACAAGTAAGAGCTAAATTAAGAACAAATTCAAATTTCTCATGTCAAAAACCCCCAGGTACCAATTTTCGTTCGGAAATCGGCATTATTTAGGAAATTATGCAGAAAAACATAAATAAAAATAAAACTTTGACACCCTGTATCTTGAAAGCGAAGCATCTTAGACCACACGTTCATAGGAACTTTTTACCTTAAAAATACTTGAAAAATCACTCTCTGAAATATCGGACACTTATTAAATAACACCCTGTATATCTCTAGTTTAAATACTCATTTAGTTTTTTTTTAACTTTAGACAATTCACAAAGGCCAAAAGCCTAAAAACTAACGTCTATTTTTTTTATCTTTATGACATCTCACGAAGGCTTATGCCTAAATACCAGTGTACCGTGAGTGCCGGGTTACTGGATATTTAACTCATTATTGTGTTCCGTCAACGTTATCCAAGCACTGAAACATGCAGTTTTTGCATTTCACAACACCTTTTAGACAACGCGGTAGTGCCACCACGGACGTTATTTTTAAATAACTTCTTCCTAGGAATGGCAGAATACTACACAGTGGTTTACCATTGCCAACTGTGAGGTGACGAGCAATGAAAATCCGATGTCCGACACCGAGATTTGAACCCGGATCGCTGCGGTGAGAGGCTGACACGTTAGCCTTTGCACCACTGCTCGCCACGATTTGGATACCTTTATTATGTTTTAGTTTTTTTAATCATTATTAAAATTGATCAATGTAACTTAAAATTCTTATAAAACAAAGGACAAATATATAATTGCTATTAGTTACTACAAAAAGATTTTGATTTATAATGTTTATGCAAATTATGTGTAAAAAACAAAATGATATTTCATATTTGGTCACTTTCCTCCAACATTTTGTATTGGATGATTTACGTACATTCTTTATTGTTGCTTTACTGGCTGATATACCTTTTTCTATTGCTTATAGAGTATTTATTTGCCTTATACTATAATAAAAAAGTACAAAAATTGCACATTAATTTGTACAGTCACTGGCGCTTTAATTTTTTGTTAAAAATATTTGTCTAGGTGCCGCACGACGAAAATAGATATCTTAGAAAGGATGACTTGTAAATATTCGACTTTTGCACGATTTGCACAAATTATTTTTTTTAAATAATCTCTAAAAAATCGTGCACTGTGGTTAAATCTCATTAAAATCTAAAAGTTTTAAGAAAAATGCCTTTTTATTCATAACTTCCCTACCAATCCAAATACTTTTACAAAATTTAGTACACTTTTTTGGACCATTATATTACATTTTTGCTCTAAAAGTTAAAAATAATACCACTGGCGTTGGAAGAAGATTGATATTGATTTTTTTTTAATGAATAGGTAAGACGCCACTGCTTTTTCCTTAATTTAAAATTAATACTTATTAACTTTTAACTTTTACTTACAGGAAAATTTAATCGCCTGTTTTTTTTTTACGTTTGCGAACGGTTGTGGTTTAAAAAATAAAACCATGGCAAAATCTGATGTTGTGTTTTCCTTTAAATTGCAAGGGTTTGGCTATATAATAGCTTTTCAAGGGCAACATCTTTTAAATAACAATAAAATTGTAGGTATTTAAACTTATTTATATACAAATTAGACAAAAACGAATTTTACCGACAAAACACCATATCGGATTTTAGCGATTTTGCCATGTATCAAAATGGCTTTTATTTTTTAAAACAAAAAACCATTCGCCATACGTAAAAATATCAAGGGACCAAATTAACTAAAGATAAAATAATAAATATATAAAAAATAATATTTATGCAGTGGAAAAAGCGGTCTAGTTTGTCGTCCCACTGTTGGACTAAAAATCGTTGAAAAAAATATTTAATTATTGTTCAAATGCATATATTACAAATACCATTTGTAATATTTTTAGGTTTTTATGCTTGTGAAGCAATTTTTTTATTAAAGACTTTATGGGATACAGATAGCCAAAGTGCACCTATGATTTGTTTTTGACAATTTTCTTGGATTAACTAGATTTTTGTGTAAAAGTCAAATATTTACTAGTCATTCTTTCTAAATTTTTAATTTTGTCCATCATTTTTTAAACATTCTTTAGTGTGCCGCTCAAGACGACCTAAACTCATTTAAAGTTTAACACCTTGTATCTTGAAAACGAAAAATTTGCAAACCTATATTTATATGACCTTCTTTTCTAATTTTAATAAAAGGATTCTACCATACTACCTGTTTAATTTTCATTAAACAATATTTTGTTTGGGATTTTTAAATTTTAATATTTCGCAATTTCAAATAGTTTGCCCGCTTGGTAGCGGGGATTTCTACCATTAATTATTAATAAATAACACAGATGGCGCTTTATGTATAAAAATAATAATTTTCCCCGAAGAAGGCTATGCAGCAGCAACGAAAATATCTATCGCGCTCGAGTCTAAAAAAGTATAAGTCATAAATTGTTTTATCGTCAAAAAGTCCAATTTTCTCTGGGAAAATCCCCAAAATTATTATCACAGTTTTTATATCATAAAGTGTTTTAAGTCTTAAGCAACACAAAGCAAATTTTAAGAGGAAAAATCCCTCCAAACTATACTATTTTATTACTTTTCAACTTCACGCTATCCGCCTTTGGCGTGCGCCATTTTTAAGTTAGCAACAAACAAAGAGTTCGCAATTTGCAATTGCTTTAGTAAAATTTTCAAGTGAGTGTATTACCTTTAATAACTAGTGACTTTAGAACTCGATTTAGTGACTTTAGAACCCGATTTATTGACTTTAGAACCCGATTTAGTGACACGTAACCGATTCTTAGTTTTAAATTAATACGAAATATATTATAAAATAATATTTCAGTTATTTTATTGAAGTAGTAGTCTTCTGGTCCTTCGAGGGGTAAGTGCAGAATAAGTTCCTGCACTATAAACAACAAATTATGCGTTAACATAATTTTTGGTCCTTCGAGCCGGATTTCGGTAAACAATCAGCGATCTTCGAATTAAAATCTGTAAAATAAAAATAAACGTCCATATTCAATTTCCGTGTCAAATTCCAGTGACTCTCAATCAATCCGTCAAGAGTAAAGTTTTTTAGAGACTGCCAGTTCTCAGAGACTTTCAGTGTGTTCCAGTAGTGTTTCAACGGTGAAGAAATAAAAACTTTAGTGTGGAATCAACTCATAAGGTTTAGTAGAAATAGAACAAAAAATAGATCACAGTCAAGGTAGGATCTTTTTATTTAAAATATATTCACGAGCATATTTTCTGTTAAAGACTATAAATTTAATTTTTCTACTTTCTATTTGTTATCAATTCTTTAAAGTCTCCATACTTGTATAAAATATTCTTGTAAACATTCCAATCAATAATTTTTAATGTCAAAAATGGATAGTTTTAAAAATAGACGTAAGTTATGTAAAGCTAGTATCACACGAGCTGAAACCTGGCTAAACAAATTCAGAGATACTGCTCGCCTCTCTGAATTTGAAATAAAAAATGAGAGTCTAATGAAAGCATTTCATGATTATAATGAAGTTCAAGATGAGATTGAAATCTTGGACGAGGCTGAGGTTTCAGATCGAGAGAATATTGAAACTAAATATTTGTCTATTTCAAGTGTGTTTAGAGATTATATAAAAATCTAAGCTCTCAAGCAAATGCAATTGCGAATTTACAGACTCAGTCGCAGACTAATCATTCTTTTGTAAAATTACCCGATCTTAAAATTCCATGCTTCTCCGGTGACTTAACCGAATGGAATCATTTTTATGAATTGTTCGACAAAACAATAATTCAAAATCAAAATCTTTCTGGATCCGAAAAGTTAACATATTTGATTTCATTTTTAAAGGGAGAACCCCTAAGCTTAATTAGTAATTTAAAAATTAATGACAATAATTTTCAAATAGCGATTGACACCCTTAAAGACAGATTTGATAATCAATTAAAAACTATATATACCCACATAAAAATATTTTAGATGCACCTTCCTTGGGTAAGACTACATCTTTGAGAACTTTTCTTACGAAAATAAAACAAAATTTTGATGCATTGCACAATCATAATGCTTATAATGTGGATTTAGTATTTGTGTATATATTAACTCAAAAACTAGACATTGGTACAATAAAAGCTTTTGAATTTGAAAGAGATCCAAAAGAAAATCCCACAGTTCAAAAATTATTAGATTTTTAGAAAAAGATGTAGAGTATTGGACTCTATTCCTGAGTCTACCTCTGTACACAAAAAACAAGAGTTAAAAACCTCACATCAAGTTAATATAAGTCAAATGTCTGATAAAAATCCAGATTTGCCAAAAACAAATAATAAACAATGTCTGTTTTGTGATTTCACAAATCATTCTGTTGAAAATTGTATAAAATATAATAATTTATCACATGCTCAGAAAAGAGCTTTTATAAAAAATAATCTCTTATGTTACATATGTTTACGTAACAACCATAAAACATCTTTTTGCAAAGCAAACGGCTGCTCCGTTTGTAAAGGCAGACATCATGCTAGTTTACATTTAGAATTTAATAATTCCCAAGACTCTCCTCAAAGCAATAAAAATCATACAAGATATTCTACTAATTTTCAAAGAAAATTTACTCATCAAAATTCAAATTCTAATTTTCAGAGTAGATCCTTTAATAATCAAAATTCAACTGGGGTTCCAAATTCAACAAACAGTCAATGCTTCAATCAAAGTCAAAATAATCAAAATACTACTTCTCAAAATACAAGCGTTCCAAATTCCAGCCAAAATCAATCAAATCAAGCTATAGAAAATAATTTACATAATCAAGTGCAAAATTCTGAACACCAAGTGTTAACTACTTTTTCCGCCAGTGGTAAGGCATTATTGGCTACTGCTGAAATCTCAATTTTTTCTGTAGACCATGTAAAATATAAAGTCAGGGCCGTACTTGACCCATGCAGTACAACTTCATTAATCACAGATTCTTTAATACAAAAACTAAAATATAAGACTTTGCCAGCAAATATCAGTATTGAAGGTGTTGAAAATATTTGTTCAGTTTCTCACCAAATTGTCAAGAATCTGGAAGTACACTCAAATATTAAAAATTTCAAATTTAATGTCAATTTTACCGTTGTTAATAAAATAACACAAAATTTACCTCAAATAAATCTTATTCGAGACAAAATACCAATATCTAGTAATATAAAACTAGCAGATCCTAAATTTCACATTCCGAGTAAGGTTGATGTACTGTTAGGGGCAGACGTCTATTATAGTCTTGTAACCGGAGGAATTATAAAAATTCAAGAAGGTTTTCTAACATTATTAGAAACTCATCTAGGTTATATTGTGGGAGGTTCCATTCCTACCCAAGTCATCTCGTTACATAGTGCTCACATCGATAACAATTCAAACAATTCTGTTCAAAATCAGTGTTTATTTTTACAATCATCAGAAGATGATCATTTTCTTCAAAGGTTTTGGAGCATTGAAGAGGTGCCCTCCAATACTAAATTTCTTACGCCTGAGGATGAGCAGGCAGAAAAATATTTCAATGTACTACAAAAATTTTATCCAATGGTTCTTATCAGGTAGATTTACCTCTCAAAAATCCTAATGAACATTTAAAATTAGGTTCTTCTTATTTTCAAGCAGAAAAACGCTTTTTTAATCTCGAACAAAGGTTTCAGAAAGATCCTAGTTTATTTTCTCGCTATAAAGCATTTATAGATGAGTATGTTGATTTAAATCATGGCAAATATGTTCCTCTTTCATTGACTAATGATAAAGATGAAAATAAATACTTCCTACCTCACCATTGTGTTGTTCGCGAAGCAAATCAGTCTACAAAGCTCCGTGTAGTGTTTGACGCTGGTGCAAAAAGTTCTTCCGGTCGTTCTTTAAATAGCATAATGCTAAAAGGGTATCCAGTCCAACCTGAACTCTATGACATTTTATGTCAATTTCGACTGTCAAAATTTGTTCTCATTGCAGATATCGAAAAAATGTACCGTCAAATCTTAATAAATCCAAATCAGACGTTCTTACAAAATATATTATGGCGAGAAAAACCAAATGATTCTTTAAAATGCATTGAATTACAAACAGTCACTTATGGCACAAATAGTGCACCATTCTTATCCACTCGAACTTTAAATGAAATTGCTATAAAAAATCAAAAATCTTTTCCTCTTGCTTCAAATGCAATTTTAAATGGCACCTATGTCGATGACATTTTAGGTTGTGCAAATTCTTTGGATGAATTAAAAGAACTTTACTTTGAGTTAATAAATATCTTTAAATCAGCAAATTTTAACTTGCACAAATGGGCATCAAATTCTAAGGAATTTTTAAATTTTATACATGAGAAAAACAATACCACTAACTTTGATATTAAAATTGACAATATTTCAAGCAAAATTCTAGGTATTTCCTGGAATTCAGAATCTGATTATTTTTAGTAACCCTACCACAAATATCTGAAAAACCTCTAAATACTAAAAGAGAAGTTTTATCAAAAATCGCACAGATGTTCGACCCGTTGGGTTTTATAGGTCCAGTCATTGTTATAGCCAAAATATTTATGCAAAAAATCTGGTTATTAAAATTAGACTGGGACGATCAACTAAGTATTGAAATGTCAAATGAGTGGAACGAATTCATGCAAAGTATTTCACATCTTTCCCTTCTAAAAATTCCTCGGTATTTATTTTTACCAAAAGAGATTAAGAAAATTGAATTACATGGCTTTTCAGACAGTAGTTTGAAAGCTTATGGCGCATGTATTTATGTACGAACAATTTATTCAGATGACACTGTATCGTGTAACTTGATAACTTCAAAGAGTCGTGTAGCTCCAATAAAAACAGTCACATTACCGCGCTTGGAATTGTGCGCAGCGGTTCTTTTATCAAAATTAAGTCAAAAAATAATTTCTGTTTATGAAAACAAAATTCAAATTTCTAGCGTCAATTTGTGGACAGACTCAGAAATAACTTTATGTTGGATCAAATCACATCCCTCCAAATGGACAATTTTCGTTGCCAATAGAGTGGCGGAAATTCAAAATTTAACATCTAATTTTTCTTGGCGACATATTAAATCTGCAGAAAATCCTGCTGACTTCTTGTCAAGAGGCTTATCTCCAAATGACATTAAAGACTCTACTATTTGGTGGCATGGACCACACATGTTATTAAATCCTTTTTTAAATTTCGATGATTTTAATCAAAATATAAACTTGCAAGAAGTACCAGAAGCCAAATCTAAATCTAACATTAAAGAAGTTTCTCTGCATATATTTAATAAAAGTCACAACATAATTTCCGATCTATTTGCAAAATTTTCGTCCTTTACTCGTCTACAACGTGTAATAGCGTATTGTTTTAGATTTTTAACAATCTAAAATCAAATTCCATAAAACTAAAAGGTTCCCTATCAGTAAACGAACTAGAAAAATCAGAACTTACCATCATAAAACTTTTACAAAATCAGCATTTTTTCTCAAGAAATACAAGAATTAAATTTCAATAAAATTATATCAAATAAGTCCATCCTACAACTGGCACCGTTTCTAGATGACTCTGGTTTACTAAGAGTCGGCGGTAGGCTTTCCTACTCCGACCTGCCTTTCACCCAAAAACATCCAATTTTGTTACCATCAAAAAACCATGTTGTTTCATTAATGCTTAAAAAGAACATTTAATTCTTGGACATGCAGGTCCACAAAACGTGTTAAGTAATTTTAGATTAAGATACTGGCCTTTAAATGCACTTCGCGAAATAAAGAAAATAATCCGAAAATGCATGACATGCTATCGTTTTAAGGCGGTCAATTGTCAACAGGTTATGTCCGATTTACCGAAAGATCGAGTACAAATTTCACGACCTTTTACCAAAGTGGGAGTAGATTTTGGTGGTCCCTTTTTTATCCGCACTTCAAAGTTACGAAAAGCATCTCTTTTAAAAGCTATATTGCAGTGTTCGTATGTATGACCACTAAGGCGGTACATATAGAACTAGTGTCTGACCCTGTCCACAGAAGCTTTTCTGTTATGTCTAAAAAGATTCATATCTCGCAGAGGTAATCCTCAAATTATTTATAGCGATAATGCAACCAATTTTCTAGGTGCTAAAAATCAATTAAAACAATTTTATGATTTTTCCAAAATAAAAATAACCTTGAAACAATTGAAAATTTTTTAACTTTAATAAAGATACAATGGAAATTCATTCCTCCAAAAAGTCCTCATTGGGGTGGATTATGGGAAAGTGCTATTAAAAGCACAAAATATCATATTTATAGAGTTATAGGCGATTCTAATCTAACCTTTGAGGAGCTGTCTACTGTTTTGGCTCAAATCGAAGCCATTTTAAATTCGAGACCTTTATTCCCCATGTCAAATGACCCTTCTGACATGGCTGTTTTAACACCTGGTCACTTTTTAATCGGAGATAGTATGACTTCTTATCCAGAACCCGACCTCACAGAAAAATCAATTTCTAGACTTTCTAGATGGCAACTCTGCGCAAAATTACAACAAGACTTTTGGAATCGATGGTCAAAAGAATACTTAAATATGCTTCAAAATAGACCAAAGTGGTTAAAACCATTTAATAATCTTAAAGTCAACGATTTAGTCTTACTTAAAGAAGATAATACGCGTCCTTTAGACTGGCCATTAGCCAGAGTAATTGAAATATTACCTAGTAGAGACAATAAAATTAGGGTTGTCAAAATTAAAACTAAACATAACATTCTCACTAGAAATATAACTAAATTGTGTCCATTACCGATTAACGAATCTTCAGATATCCTGACTTTAAATAAAGACTAATTATAATTATTATTAGGTACTTCTTTTTCAAATAATTTTTTTTTGTATATTTTTCTTCAAAATTTTTAATTTATTGAAGCAGTCACTTCAACATGGCGGGAGGATGTTTAATTTTCATTAAACAATATTTTGTTTGGGATTTTTAAATTTTAATATTTCGCAATTTCAAATAGTTTGCCCGCTTGGTAGCGGGGATTTCTACCATTAATTATTAATAAATAACACAGATGGCGCTTTATGTATAAAAATAATAATTTTCCCCGAAGAAGGCTATGCAGCAGCAACGAAAATATCTATCGCGCTCGAGTCTAAAAAAGTATAAGTCATAAATTGTTTTATCGTCAAAAAGTCCAATTTTCTCTGGGAAAATCCCCAAAATTATTATCACAGTTTTTATATTATAAAGTGTTTTAAGTCTTAAGCAACACAAAGCAAATTTTAAGAGGAAAAATCCCTCCAAACTATACTATTTTATTACTTTTCAACTTCACGCTATCCGCCTTTGGCGTGCGCCATTTTTAAGTTAGCAACAAACAAAGAGTTCGCAATTTGCAATTGCTTTAGTAAAATTTTCAAGTGAGTGTATTACCTTTAATAACTAGTGACTTTAGAACTCGATTTAGTGACTTTAGAACCCGATTTATTGACTTTAGAACCCGATTTAGTGACACGTAACCGATTCTTAGTTTTAAATTAATACGAAATATATTATAAAATAATATTTCAGTTATTTTATTGAAGTAGTAGTCTTCTGGTCCTTCGAGGGGTAAGTGCAGAATAAGTTCCTGCACTATAAACAACAAATTATGCGTTAACACTACCGTTACCGTTTGGCACCACTGTTTAAAAATAACCTGTATATTATTTTTTTAAGTACGACATACTTCTGGTTCTAGAAAATGTCTGGTTAAATCAGGTCAATAAAAAAAAAAATGTCTTTGTTGAATTTTTTTAAGCATTACGCAAATTTTTGCTAAGTTTGCTGCTTGTTAAAATTTCTTGAAAAAGCTTTTGCAAGCAAAGAGTTCTCGGAACAACTATCAACTGTCTGCATATGATTTCCAAGTTGAAAATTATTTTAAAATTCAGGTCACGCATACGCATGGAAATATCTAATAGAGACATAATATGAACAGACAAAATATTACGTGTTTATTTTTCTGAAACATTTCATATAAATGTGATAATTTGTAAATTTATTTACAATGAAGTAAAACTACAGTGCTTGTCCTAATTCAGGACCACTTCTAACTTTAAATTTGTTTGTATTATTTCATGAAATTTTAAGGGCTTTAGTAAGATAACATAAACTAAATTTTAGACAGGAAATGACAGATATAAATGTCAAACTGACAGCTGGACGCCATTCTGGAAAAAAAATTATGGAACAGGGGTCTTGTGGCACATTATTCTGAGGCTCCTGATGAGTACTTTATGCCCCAGAATATAAAGTCAATACGTTTACCTACCACAAAATGGCGGTACTTTGAAAATTAACTACTAATTTAAAAGTTAAGAGGGGGTCCTGACTTTACACAAACACTGCATAATAAGGACATATTTTTATTAGGCAGTTTTTTTTTAAAGAAATAAAACCGTTTTAAATAACCGTATAAATATGTAAGTTGTTAGGTAATTTAAAATAAAAAGGTAAAATAATATAATAAACCCACATTGTGCCTACGTAAGTTGGCGTCATATGGAATCTTTCTATTATTAAATTTTGTAAAAAAATATTCTTTATATAAAATTATGCATACTCCAAAACCTAAAAAGCAACCATCAGGTATCAAATTATTGCAGTCTTTTACGTGGTTTGGCCAAAATGTAATTTTTCTTAAGAATAAATTACCTGTATTTTGGTTAGTTACCAAAAAGATGATTTTAATTAAAAATTTCTTAATTTCTACAATATAGGGTGGTGGGGTAGGTACCTGGTGCACTAACAATTAAGCTATTGAGAACATAAGTTAAAATGTCTACAAGGTTATTTTTAAGTTAAGATATTCGTTTGGGCACTCTATAGAATGCAAAAAATAAGATAATTTTTCAGATAAAACTTTGTCCGAAAATGCTTTGTGCTTAAGATACAGAGTGTAAAATTTTAGAAAAAAATCCTCTTTTGTCATAACTTTTCCACCACTTTAGTTATTATTACAAAATTTGGTACACTTGTTTTAACCATTATATTTCTAATATTTTTGTTGTAAAAGTTAAAAAAAAACAGTGGCTTTCAAAAAGATTTGTATATTTTTTTCCAAGAAACAAATAACATTACGCCACAGCTTTTTCTTTGAGTTAATATTACTTTTTTAATAATTATTTTATGGAGTTAATTTGGTCTCTTGTTATTATAAAGTACGACGAACAGTTTCGTAAAAAAATAATAGCCATTTTGATGTACGGCAATATCCCTAAAATCTAACGTGGTGTTTTGTATGTAAAATTCGCTTTTGTTTAATTTGTATTAAAAAAGTTCAAAAACTTTTATTACTACAATTTAAACCTAATAAAAAAATAGTGTTTTTAAGTTTTATTCAGTCCAAAAACAAATTTTACAAAACCAAACACCATATTAGATTTTAGCGATTTTACCATACATCAAAATGTCATTTATTTTTCTAAACGAAAATCGTTTGTGGTACAAAAAAATAAAAAGGAGCCATAATAACTTTAAAGTAAATAATTATTTTTAAAATAATATTGATTTAGAAAAAATCAGTAGCATACATATTTTTTTTAAACAAAAATACAAATCTTGTTTGAAAACTACTGGTATTTTTTTAACTTTTACAGAAAAAAATGTAATGTATAGGTCAAAAAAGTATACCAAATTTTGTAATAATATTTGGAGTGATGGAAAAATATGAAAAATAGGCATTTTGTTTCCAATACTTTAACACCTCTATCTTGGCAACGAAACATTTTCGTACATAGGTGTTTGAAGAAAAAATCTTTATTTTCTTGCATTTTATACAGTGGTAAAAGAAATATATTAACTAAGAAATAACCATATATATGCCTTTAAATTACCTAGTAATCAATTATTTTAAATTGGAGAAGTAGTCCATAATGCTGTGGCGTTGTAATGTAATTGACAAATAAAACTACTGTCTTTCACCACTAAATGCTCTTTATTCTATGTCAGTTATTCAAAATTTCAGGGGGACATGTTTCAACCATAGAGATGGTCATCACCGGCCTAAACACAACCTCAGTTAGTTAAAGCAACACTCTTAATTTTTAAATAACTTACCCAAAAAAGGAAGTGAAGAAGTCCTCAAAAGAGATTAGAAAAAGTTTAACATTTGAAAATATAAAAGATGAAAAAATGGGGTTGCGTTAATGGAAAAAGCCTACATTTAAGTGGTGGTTATTTAGAACAAGACAAAATTGTTTGGGCCAAACCATCTAAAACAAAGAAAAAATTTTTGCTTTAATTTTTGTCCAAGTAACAATCTTGTATTTAGTCAAAATCCCCAAAGAAAACTCCCAATATTCATTTTTATATATTAGGAAACAGGGGTTGGTACTTACGGTTACATTAAGCTTTGACTAAGTTAAAGTTAAATTAAAAATTACATATTCCTAGATTCTTAAAAACTAAATTTTCCGTAAGGATTCTTGAGAAATTCTTTTCTTTTCCTTCTCATTCTATATTTTTCAAAAAATTATCCCTGAAAAACTCAAACGGCACGTGCTAGTGGAGGATTTTCTAGAACTGAGATGGACTTTGACCACCAAATGACAGCTAATGGTGGGTTTACACCCGAATTATCGTGCGGTGGGTGGACAAAGGTAGTTTGGGTTAAGACATCATGTATTTCCCATCCCCTATACTTAAAAATGTTTGTTGATTTTTTCTTATTGCCTTTTTTAGGCAACTTCATTATTTATCTGGTTTGCAATTTAATAATATTTCTTAAAAATATTCCCAAGAGAAAGATTTTTGGTGTAATACTATTTTGTCGGCATATTTTCACGTATTTCTACAAAAACCAGTTGATAAAATTTTATTAAATAAAAACCTTAGTATTTAATTATTTTAGGAAAAAAAAAAGGTTCTTTGATTAGCCTTTTTATGATAAGCTTATTTTTTAAGATAACTTTATGTAGGTTTTTGAAGGTTAGCTAATCTAAGTCATTAAAATATGCAGGGTGGCCATTTTAAAATGAAACAGAACTAATTTTTGGCATGCATGTCAATTTTGATTTAAAAAGAAAACATTTTTGATACTTTCACGCTTTAAACTGCAACCCTCTAGCAGCTGTAATTTACCCCTAAAATTTTCCAAAATAATATTAACTATCTTAGTTTAAAGATTATTAAACCCTTATAGGAATATACTTAGTTTAGCGCTTACGGATTATTTAATAGTATATCTTAAAAAATTACATGCTGTCATTGCTTACTTTATTAGGTTCGAGAGACGTTTAAAATAAGGTAGGTTGCAGTTCAGGTGGTGAAAGTGGCAGAAATACGTTTTGACTATTCGCTAGACGGGACCACTCTGGTCCAAAAACTTAAGTATAGACTTGGGCATACAAATAAGTAATATGTCCTTCCAATTTTTTTTTTTTAATATTAAGTATTTTTTAGCTTTTAAAAATCGTATTCCTTTTGTATATTTAATAAACAATTTTTTCTTATTATTTAAATACAGATTTCTTGACAACTAGTTTTCATAAACGCTTCCTAAATAAAAATTTTAAAGTTAGGTTTTAATACTACTAAACATTTCTGTACCAAGAAGTGGCATTTATAAAATATTGTTTTGAAATTCCTTTCACGAAATGCATAAACGTGTCTCTTAGTGTCGCAGTGCGAATAACTGAGAAGCTTCTAGATCAGCTTAATACACCTCTAAATGAAGGAGGTTTATTAATTAGGAACCTATATACGGACTGGCTAAGTTTGGTTTATAAACATGCTTTTTAGGTAAAGAGAAGAGATAAATTAGGAATGCCTAAGTTAAAAAGTAATACAACATTTTGGAAAATGTTATTTATACTTTAAATTATTTTTTTAACGAGAAACCACCATCGGCAGTATTCACCAAGCTCGGACAAATATTTAGAAGAACGATAGTCGGCTTTTTAAGCAGGCTAGCAGTATTTTGCCAAGAACACCTTCCCAAGTTGTGCTTCGGAAGGCGCGTTAAGTTGGTGGTTCGGCATATTAGCGTAAGAACAGTTTGTACTAAACATAAATATGTGCTAGAAAAACAAAGTAGGTATGTCAGGGCCGTTTCAATTTAAATCTTTCATGGGCAATTTTTGCCAATATATGAAAAGAACTCCATACCGACGCGTCATCCTATTAGAAAAGGTTTTATTGCTGCCGTTTTTTGTTTAATTTCTGCCTTCTTAACTTGTATAATAAATTTTTTAAAATTTTTATTTAAGTTTTAAAATAAGATTAAAAGGGTACTAAATATTCGTATCTGTAGAGTCACTAGTTCGATTACAAGCTGAGCCCACAAAGGTCGAACAGAATAGAAGACATTTATGCACATTTGGTGATTAAACGTCAGCGGTAATTGTTTAATAAGTATATAAGATAATTTTTTAGTTGCTTTTTTTTAAATAAGGTAAAATATTAGGTTTTATACATTTCTGCAATCACAAAAATATATGTTTAAGATATTCAGACAAAGGGTGCTCCATTAAAAAGATGCAACTTTTGTTCTTATCTTAAAAATTAAAACATTTGTATTTGAAGTTTGTTTCTATTTTTATAAATGTCTGAGTAATGAAACATAATGAAAATTGACGATTTTAATAATCACCCTGTATCTTCGTATCTTTTAAACCAGTCAAGTTTGCGTCGATCTGATTGCGCCATTAAACTAAACACTAAAAAGAGAATGGGACATGTAAATTATTTTCTCTGTATGTATCTCTTACCGTTTTAGGCCAGGTCGTATGGGCACCAATGTATTAAAAATTATTCTAATGGATTTTTTTTTTGTAGAATCATGTTTAAAATAAAATGCTGATAACGACAATCCATAAGCAATTAGGCTCAACTTTACCATTTAAATTTTACGTGATTTTTTACGGATTCCTCAAACTTTTTGATACAATATTTGTAAAGTAAGCCATTTGCCCCAAAAATCTTTACACTTTTCTTGCATGTTATGGTCTCTATATAAATACCACCCAAACCGGCCTGATGCATTCTAAAGTTACCACGTCAACTATCTTAGTGTATCGCGGCTAAGGTAGTTGTCGTAGTAACCTTGAATACACCATGCCGATCTGGGTGCTGTTTATACATATACATTTAAAATAAGAAGATACACTTTGTTAAAAAATCAAAAACAATATCTTAGAATTTAAAATTCTTAAATAGCTTACAAAGAGTTCGAGGATTCCATAATTAAAAAAACATCATGTAAGATGTTTCATATTTTTTACATTATTTAAATGGAAAGTGGGACCTAATTGCTCATTTTTAGTCATTTAGATGAGTATAACTTAATAAATATTAATTTTTGAAAAGATATAAAGAGTCGTTTTCAGTGGAAAATTTGTAAAAAAATTAAATAAAATTTTATTTGACGCAATTTTCTTTCTTGCTTGTTTAAACAATTGCAGTTTGAAAAAAATCATCATAAATCGTCATAATCAGAATTTTATTCTAAAAATGATTATTTAAAAATGTTTTATGAGAACAATTTTTGAAACATTGGCGTTCATACGACCTGGTCTATTAAGCCTTATTGGCTTTTAAAATTAAGCTGACAAGGTTGTAAAAAGCCCAATCAGCATAATTTTAAACTAGCCTAAACGAACATGAAAATTTATAGCCAAGTTGTTCTTGCTAGTGTGGCAGTAATTATCGTGTTTTTTAAATAATGTTTACAATTTATTGAATAAATGTAATAATAAATACAAGAAGAATTAGAATTTGTGCTTTGGTGTTGTCATAATGGATTAGGTAAAAAAATCTGCCTTGAAGCAAATAGTGCTAAGGCTGATTTGCTCTACCTGCAGTTTAAGTGTACATATTCAAGAACTTACGATGTGTGACTTTATATATAAACTTATAAACGAAACGTTAGCTGGTAACTTCTTTTGTTTTATTTAGGTTTGAAGACTATGATGCCTAAAATTTTGTCTAAAATTTAATGCCTTGTTTTCATAAGTGCTTTTGCTTCTAGACGAGACAAAAACTCAAAATCGTATGAGTCGTCTAGATGCAAAATCCGACATCTCCATGTAACCTAATTCTTGGGAAATGACGAAAAACGATTAAAATATTACGTAGAATGTAATAAAAACACAAATTTTACTTTGTTATTTTGTCACATATTTTATATTGCTTTTTTGCGTTACTGCAGTTTCGACATACTATGTCATTTTCAAACGACTTTTTAAAGTGAATGAATTACAAAAAGTGCATAAATTTATACCTTATACCGTTAATTTAACATCTGGTTTATCCTTTACAATTGTTAGGTCCTATCTCTATTGTTACAAGTATACTGCATTAATAAACTTTTACAGTTAGTCGAAAATATTAAATAATTGGGAATTTTTTATGTCTGTTTGCAGATTAAGAAGATTTACATTACTATTTTTATTGTGTTTATAAATTTCTATGTTCTCTAATATATCTAATTTTTTACTTTTTGTTCTAAGTGTAAAATTTTTATACTATCTATATTAGGGAAAGAATGACCAGAGTCTAGAAAATGGTTTGAAAAATTTAAATTTCTTTTTGCCTAATCTAAATGATGCGTAGTGTTCTTTAAATCTTTTTTCGAAGCTTTGGCCTGTTTGTCCTATGTAGCAACTATTGCACTCTGAACATTCTAGCTTATAAACTCCAGATTTTTATGTTTATTAATCTTGTCTTTTACGTTAAAAAGGTGGTTGGATAATTTGTGCGATGGTTTAAATGCTATTTTCATATTATTTTTACTTAAAATATTTGCTATTTTGTCAGATATAGGTCCAAAATATGTAAGGGTTGTGTATTTTTGTCCGAGTAGGTTTATTTTTGGGTATATTTAACTTATGGTATTTAATTTCTGTTTTCTGTTAATTAGGTTATTAATGTGTTTAATTTTGTAGCCGTTATTTATGGCAATCGATCTGATGGTATTTAGTTCTTTGTTTAATTTGTCTTGTTCTAGTAGGATGGCAAAGGCTCGGTGAACCATAGATCTATATGCTGAAAATTTGTGGCTATTTGGGTGATTAGAGTTACTAGGAATGGTTGTATCTGAAAATGTGGGTTTTCTATAAATATCAAATTTCAATTTATTATCAAATTTTGTTATGCTTATATATAAGAAATTAATACAGTTATTTTCTTCTTTTTCTACTGTAAATTTTATTTTTGGATGAATGGAATTTAGGTGGTTTAATGTAAGTTGTAACTCTTCATCAGTTCCGGTAAAGCAAACAAGGATATCATCCACGTATCTATACCAAAAATGTATGTGTTTAGCAAAAGGTGTATTTAAAAAGTTTTCTTCAAGTTTTGACATAAATATTTCAGCAAGTAACGGGCTAAGGGGTGATCCCATTGCTAGACCATCATTTTGTTTATAAAATTTGTTATTTAACTGAAAGTAACTACCGTTAATGCAGAGTTTAAGTAATTCTAAAATTTCTTGATGTTTTACTATGTTAATATTTTTTCTTGCAACAATAGACATAGGACCTAACAATTGTAAAGGATAAACCAGATGTTAAATTTACGGTATAAGGTATGAATTTATGCACTTTTTTGTAATTCATTTACTTTAAAAGTCGTTTGAAAATGACATAGTATGTCGAAACTGCAGTAACGCAAAAAGCAATATAAAATATGTGACAAAATAACAAAGTAAAATTTGTGTTTTTATTATATTCTACGTAAAAATGTATTGTCACAAAGTAACGGACTACTCAATAGATTGATTAAAATATTAATTTTTATGTTAATTCTTACCAAGTAGCAATTAAAAAATTCTTTATGATAAAGTAACGATATTATATATTTAAAAAAATCCTACAGGTGATAGATTTCAGGTAATTTTATAAATAAAATTATATATGTCGGCTTTTGCATGTATTACATTTGTAGGGTCTTGCATCTAAAGAATTTGTTATACGTCGGCACTTGTATCCAGGATTTTATTATAAATTTAAAATAAAAAAGTGTGCACACAAATTTTTTAACACATTTATTTTTTTAAATTAAAAAATCCTTTCGGTACGTCCACTTACTGGGGCGCGTTTAACTACACATGCGCGGCCAACCTAATACTTAACGATGATTGGTTGCGTTTGAGATGTCGGTATTTGCAAGTAGTTTAGGCTAATAGATGTCGGATTATGCATTTCATGCTCAACTTTTACCAGCAATATTTCATATCAGATGTCGGTTTTTGCTCTTGTTCGATTTGGAAATGGATTCTAGGGAAAATTTTCTATATAATAGCGTATCCAACTCATTTTTTACAATTTCTTAAGATGTGGGGTTTTGCATTTAGACGCCTCGTATATGTCTATAAATGTGGTAAATACTTTAAACAGTTTTGATCTAGGTACCTCCTTTTATCAACTGATTGGCCAAATTGCAGCACTGGTGCTTCCTCATTTAAATCGCCTATACCTTAAATTTCCCACCAAAAAAACACCCTCCATATCTTATGTTAAAAAAAACTGAATTTTTTAGGGAAAAGAGAAATATAAGAGGTAGTTATATAAATCCTGCACCAGTAAATAATAGAAGCAAAGGCATTAATATACATCTGAGGTCGTTATTAATATTAAAGGTGAACACA